>JABCQV010000326.1:0-135279 GCA_013186375.1 Fusarium aywerte
TATATCATCCCTCGTTCAGTCGAAACAGAAGCAGGCACGACCGTACAGAGTATCTGACCCTTTTTCGCAGGGATCAATTTACTTCTTCTGTAAGAGACTTTTGCAACTCACATCCTGCCAGTAGACTTGCGGAACGAGGTGGGAATTTCTAGCCTTGACCCAATGCATGTCCACTTGTCGAATCGTAATGTGCGGCTCCGACAGGGTCGTGATTTTTTTTAGTCAGTTGTTTCTCCGCCAGAAGCTGGTGTTGCTAGACTGTATGTTGAATAAAAATAGCCGGTATAATCTTCGAAGAATGCTTTGGGGCATCACAAGCGATACTGTGCCTATTCATTCTTATCAAATTGGATAATATAGTAGAGGGTTAGCACCAGATACTTTTTGTTTATTACATGGATGAAGCAAAGAAAGTGGGCGTGGATCCCAAGAAGATCGTCGGTCTGCATGCATCTCGATCTTCTGTGCCTCCCAGCTATACGGGACATGCTTCACTAGCGTTAAGCCAAGACGCTAGTCTTAGCTGACATATATCCTTGGATCAGAACTGACCCACGTCTACACTGTAGAAGCCCAGCCCTAGCTTGGGATTTTTGTCCACCCTGAAGTCAAGAAGGGGAGAGGCTGTGTGTGACAAGGTTCAGCTTCTCAGGAACATTGAACTCCCAACGCCAATTATCACACCGCTTTCGTCTATTTCGTAGGGGTCTGCCCATAGGCTCTACCCTTGAAAAGAAATGTAAAGAATGAAATCAACTCCCTGTCTGCGGCTGGGTATAGCGGGAGATGAAGTCATACCGTGCGCTAAATCTTATGTGTGAATGCTGGTTGTCTGGAAATTATATGCGACAATACAGACAGCAATCTTCGGTCAAAGTGTTGCTGAAAACTAGGAACAATCCTCGGGCTAGATCTATACCGGCGACAACCAGACTCCCGAGCCCAAACACCGGCCCTTTCCCAATGACTTCGCAACCAAACGGTTACCAAGTACGCAAGATGACCTCGAACATCGAAAAAAGGCATAGAAGGGAGGGAGGGAGCAGAGGTGCGCTAGCAATGGAGCCCGCCTTATCATGCGCACATGTACGAAAGACCATAACAGGCATGATGATGAGGTTGGGAAGTGCGGGTCACAATAGTCGGCCGTTTGTCGAGGCGTCCGATGGGCTTTTCCAAATGCCCTATTTTTGTTTTGTTTGGTAGAGCTGGCTTTTCCAGGGGAAATCCCATTTCGGAACACGAGTTTTCTTATTTCAGCCAAGCAGAAGCTCCAGGGGGCGTTTAGTCATGGATTCCGATCTGATCAAGGATCAGTGGCCCCTGGTCGCATCCCAGCTTGGTAGACTAGTGTGCGGAGTTGGGTTGCCTCGATATCTTTAGTGCTACCACCTGAAAAAGAAATGTATTTCCTGAAGAAAAGATCACAAACGGCTAGGTGTTTTGATGCTCCGCATAAACGTAAGACCGGAATGGGAGGAAAAGTCCGCCTGCACCGGACTGCTATCGAAATTGAGTTCGGTCCGCCGAGTCGGATCTCGTCTAGAGATGACACCTTGAACGGGGACAACTGAGTAGGGAAGTCATCAGAATGACAGGGTATGTGATAGGGAGGGGAAACTGCTGTTAGCTAGCTAAAACAGCCGTCAAATGCTGCGTCGATGATCTCATCAAACTATGTTAGCCTTAAAATCTGGGGACGATCACAGAAGAGGCCTAATAATTTCTCTCATTCCGCAACTGACACCATTTGTGGGCCTGTTCTTCCGTTACACAGCCAATGAAAAACGAATTCGGAGGCAGTTTCGGCCGAGATGTGGGATAATAGTGGGCAAGCTTGATAAACATCGGCCGAAGCCAGCAGAGGTTTTGTTTCAGCTGTGGAACCATTGGTCGGGGATCAGGGCCCGAAGTAGAAGGGAGCTGGCTACCTATGCTGGAAACAGCGTGCCTTGGTGCAAGACGATCTTGAGACTAACATTCAGCCTCGTCCGACGTGGTTCCAGCCCGGGCAGCCGTTGACCTTCGGGGCGGGGCATAGCTTCGGCAAACCGAAGTGGGGGAAGCCGTCTAGCAGCGTTGTAATGGTAGCTTGGCGGAACTTCCTAGCCCATTAACAAATGTCTAGCTTCTGTACACAACCGCGGTGAGTGACAGAGGACCA
Source organism: Fusarium aywerte (assembly GCA_013186375.1). Taxonomy (NCBI): domain Eukaryota; kingdom Fungi; phylum Ascomycota; class Sordariomycetes; order Hypocreales; family Nectriaceae; genus Fusarium; species Fusarium aywerte. The sequence continues at coordinate 2,165 of JABCQV010000326.1, forward strand.
AGGCCGGAGCAAGTGCTACTAAGGGTACTTTACATGGTAACTGAACCCGGGCATGGTGTATGGTATGTATGTGTGACTTCGGGATGAGCATTGTTGGACGAAGTCAATTGCGGCATAGGAAAGCAGGCGCCAGGAACCTATCGATCGCCATGCTGCTGTTTGTATTCTCAAGCCTGCGCCTGTCTTACCCAGAAGACCATGATCTGCTTTGGCTCTATTCACCATCGATTGGGCAATGTTTGCGATCCGAATAAACCGATGTGTTGACGCCCTGCTGATGTGAGTATCTACAAGGTAAATGGAGGGGGTGAGTTGAGTGGCTGAGAGTGGAAGCAAATGTGCTGATGCGGGCAGTGATGATGATGATGTTGTTGCGACAACGCTAAGTTATTCCTCGAGAAGAGAAGAGGAGATGGTGGTGGGTAACTGTACAGAGCGGCTACCTGAGGCACACAAAATGTAAACTCTCTTTGACCGTCGCGTTTTAAGTTGGACAAGCATAAAATCGGAAGGCGCCTGAGGCTGGGTTGGTTTTCACAGCACGAGACGTACCTGCCTTGAGGCAATCGAATTTGAGCATTCACAGAAGGCGCTCGTGGCTTTCTTTAGGCGAAGGCTCATCACATGCACTTTTACCCCTCTTAATTGAAGGGGCCTCAAATCTAAAGTGGTAATCGGTCAGACCTGAAACAAAGTCTACTCAAGTTGATTTCTTGGGAAGTGATGTACGGTACAATATAGTGCAGTACAGGACAGCATAGCAATCAAGGCCAGTTCTTCCATGATAAGGCATTGCTTAAGTTCAACACTTTACAGTATAAAATTTCCGCAGTACCATTCCGCAATGCAACTCTACATACAGTGCTTTGCCCGTCGAGTGGAGTGTAGATAGCAGCTAGACGACGTCCCCTGCTCGTTGGCAGGGAGAGCTTGACCAGGTCTGGAAATAGATTACTTCTAGAAGCACTATTGTCAAGGGCGGTCTAAAAAACTATGATCGGATCCAGGGGAGTTCTTCCTTGACGAAGATCCAGCCACAGCTATTGCCTGCTGTCGAGGCGTCTGAAAAAGCCTTTCAGCTGCAGCCACTGACTTGGATTACATCTAACTGCAAGCCAACATGGTAATTGATTTTATTCTTACAGATAGGCGCATGCAAATCATGCATAATGAGTTGTTGGCCAGATTTGAGGACAGATTTAGACCAATAGAAAGCTATGAAATACCACAGTCTATGATGATCTCAACATCGGCTGTCAGCCCAACAATCAATAGCTTGTAATTGTTGGACAGTTTCTGGTGATAGCATTACGTGCGTGCGACTACTAAGTTACACTGTACAGGGTAGTACTTTCTTAGCGAACGGTGCGTGTTTTCCTTGGAGCTGATACTATTCTCAACTCGTTGCTTGGCAGTCCCGCATAGGGTTGGCATGTCACTGGACCAAAAAAAAAAACAAGGATCTCTTGCAAGGTATCGTCGGCAAGGGATAACCTACCTGCCACTTATCGGGGTTTGCGCCGGAGAAGAACGAACATCAGTTTGCTGTGCGTTTATCCTTGACTAGGTACCTATTGTATGTACACTGCAACTCGATGCTCGCTTCAATAGTCCAATAATACCCAAACAGTACAGCACAGCCTTCCTAAACAAATGGATACTTCCCATTTCCCATGTAGCGTCTAGAAGATGAAGCAATACAGAATAGTCTCATATTTCATACTGCAGCATCAAGGATCGCGTTTGTGCTATTACGCTATACCTGAAAGGCTGTTGTTGAAATTTTGGGCTCGTTTTTGTTTAAAAGGCTCGATGAACTAACGGGTCTAGGCTTGTCTTTTGACTGAACAGCCGCGCTATAGTAAGGAACTTAATGACTTGACAGGGTACCATTGTAGCTTCTTATTCGTGCATTTATCCGCAGTCCAACCATTGTAAGAGATCAAGGGTACCGTGTCCTGGCTCTGATTCGTTCGCAAAGCCGAATTTGACAGGACAACGACTATGACCAAGTTTTGGAAGTCAAAGAAAACATCATACGATGGTTCTAATTCTCAGTCGAATACCCTCAATGTGTTCCGTATCCACCCTGTCCTTGTCTAACGCCCGAGCTCCAGAATGACAATGGCAGGTGGACGGACAGGGAGTGACCTTGCAGAGGAACACAGTTCTCCGTACAGAGGTAGCATCGTGAAATTCCCCGAACTTGAACTACTAGTGAAACTGGTATCGCGAATGCTAGGATAATATCCTTTCTACCTACTGCCGGGCTGGGGCAGGGTGAAAGTCATCATGAGATGACAGAAATAGAACCAGTCAAGGAGAAAGAGTTATGGTCCACAAGCAATGCTTCAGCAAGTACGGATGCTTGATATAAATCGAGTGTAAGAGGATTGACACCATGGCCTTCGATTACCTTGGATTGCGGCCAAGGAAAATTCTTTCTGCAGCCATACGTAACCATGGTTTCACTTTATATAATAAGCTAAGCCTTTGGTCGCTATTCTTGCGGCGCAAATAAATTATGATAGGTTGCGATACGTTTCCCGACAGCCTGTGAAAGACCCAAGTATTTGGTTGAAGGTTACACCAGACGAGCGATGGAGCCCGAATACGCCGACACCCTGGACACAGGATCTACGAGGCAGCAGCATACCCGAGGCAATCCTGTTCAGAGAACGATGAGTTCGGGAGGATCATGTCTATCAATAACCATATCCATGTCATCACGGTGAGATGAAACACACCATGGGGTATTAGTGTAGTTGGAGGGCATAAGAGTGAGAAACAATGACAGAGATCAGGGTAAGACGGATGAAAGTTAGGATAGAAACAGGTCACGGCGAACTGCGCCTGCCTACGATTGCTACTGCACTGCTACTGTTACTGCTACCGTAACTACTACAGATACAACCATGACATCGAGACCCTGAGAAAGACAGGTCAGCGACGTCATGGTGTTGAGACTCCACTGAGTAGAGAGAGGCGCAGGGACGAGACAAGAAACTCGGCGGAGACATCCGTGGCTCTATCTCAACTGCGAGATGAGACAAGACCAGCCAAGGCAACACGGACCAAAGCTTTGGGAAACGCACAAACAAACAAACATCCACGTGAACCAAGCGAAGAAAGGAAGCTACCCGGGTACTCTAGACTAGGTACAGTACCGTCCGCACAGCCATTACAGCCCATGTACATAAGTACTCCATAATGTAGTGTTCTGTGAAAGCATTTGTGCGGCGTTTATCTTACCTGGCTGTGGGCCGCAAGTAACGTTCCAGTGTTACTAATCTACGGTCTAACCGGCTACGGCTAAGCGTGTGCCTTTTTTAGAACTTCTCCATATTCACATCTCGACCCTCAGTTGAAAATGTGCCGTTTCTGGAGCCATGCCGCCCCTACAGATTGCGCTTGTAATGCGAATGCAATGCAAGGGGATGCAAGGTAGGGACTCGCTGTTTGGCCCAGGCCAGCTCTGAACGTTGCTCTACAAGCGGGCTTTGGATGTTGGAGATGGCTCTCGACTGAGGTTTTTGGTAGGCAGTGGACAGACAGACAGGGGTTGACTTTGACCAAAAGTTCAACTACCGGTCGCCCCGGTTTGTCCGTCCAGGAGGCCCGGACACCATGCCATGCCATACCATGACCACGTTCCCCGCCGCCAGAGTGCACTATCTCATCGTTGTCTCTCCCTGTTTTATACGCCCAAACCAATCAAGGGGATATGTCGAGTCCAGACGAGCGAATAGAAGAGAAGACCGCTATTTGGACCTTGTAACCCCGAGGCCCAGCCCAGCCCAGTGTGCAGTACAGAGTAGAGGCCCTAGACAGTCTGGGTTAGATAACCACCCGATCTCACAGCTCCCAGCCACCAAACCTCTCTTGAGAGTGACTGAAAAGCGTTGTCCAGGTTAGTGGGTTGAGCAGAATTCAGCCGACAAACTTCTCAACGACAACAATCTACCCAACTGAGTGACAAAGTGAGAACAGCGTAGAAGGGCACGGACGCCCGAAGTTATTTCTATTCAGTTACGTAGTACTTTTGTCACCTTCTCACTCGTTCCACCTGAATCTCAAATGACCGTTCGGTTGCCAAGAGTTTAGTCAACGTTCACTCTGACTTTCTTGGCGATTGCAGGCTCTTTACTTCTTTCTCAATTTTTGATTTTGGTTGTCGAGGTCTCAGATTCCCTACCGAACACCGCGGAAAAGCGGAGGACGGACGCTAGTTCTCAACGATCTCTACCCCTTGACCCTGGGCCATGTGCGTCATGTCCTCCGGGTACAAGGTTGTTTCTCGGCCGCTGCTTTCAGGCTCATGACTGGATGGATGGCTGGATGCTCAGCTCAGCTCCCCGTAGTGTACATACCATACCGCTCGATTGATGTACGCACTGTGTTGTTGTCCGCCGTCTGCTGCAGACGGGCGTCAACCAACCCACTGAAAGAGCCCAGAGCTAAAGTGACCGGGCGCTGTGCGCCCGCTGTAGGTGCCACGGTCCGCCACTATCTCTTTTGTTGCTGCGGCTGATGAACTGTACTGTACTCGCACCCGACTGCTGTCCACCTCAGTTCTTTGTCGTCTGCTGCCATTGAATGCCTATTCTGGGCCGGACTGGGGTTTCTACCCGCCACCACCGCATCGGCCGGACTGAACCTCATGATTTGAGGTTCAGTCCGGCCATGTCCATGGGAGCATTACTAGTATCTTGGCTGTCATGTAGAACCATGAGTCGAGCACAAGCCAGAAAGATCGGCCGTTTACCCAATGAAGCATTCGAAATCGATAGCTCCCCAAAAATAGCACGCAGAAGCACATGGTATGTATGGATCGATGTTTTCTTCAGGTATAGATCCGTCCTTCTGTTGTACGTTTACCGAACAAAGTCTTAGCTTAGAATCCCCAATTCCATGCTTGCTGTTCCAGTACCCCTACATACTCCGCAAGACTTGCCGCTTGGCACGGTTCCTCCATCGTCGGACCAATCTTTACAGTACCTTAGGCCCTTCATTCAACCTAATCTAGTATGGACTCTACTAAAGTTATGGTCTGTGGCCAAAGCTCCTCGGGTCTTGGTCCAGGAGATGTACTTCTCAACTATGACAGATGCTTAGCCTAGGGATCTTTTGGAGACAGCGGCCCGGGCTATTACTGATGAGGCTGCAGGACGCCCACCCCCCCGGCGTCCCTTGTGGCACCGGACCACACCCCATCCCTAGCATCTTTGGCCGGTAGGTTGTGTTTCTCCAGCGCACCTCACATTTTCTTACTCTAGGTCCATGCTCAGCGCAGCTACCACAAAGGTGCATTCATGCTCGGGGTTCACAGCCAAGAGACAGCGTCCGATACATTGGGACTCATCCACTGCTGCCCGCTGCCGTAGTCCCGGGGCCCGCACTGCACAACCCACATTTCCCTTGGTCTGAGGCCGAACTCGCCGCAGCTCCTAGACGTTCCCTCGGCCCATTCCTAGGTTTTTTTCTGAATGGTAGACAAGGTCGCTTGTTTCGTGATTCTGGTGATGCTCGCTCTGGACCCAGGCTAAGGCTATGGCTGGTTTATGGTGGGTGCCCATCGGCTGCACGCTTTTAGTAATGCTGAACTGGCACCGACGCTGATTGCTCCTGCACTCTCACCCGCATAGCACATGGCACATCGTCTAGGACCCTCTTACCTCACCATCATACCTTCCTAACTTTTTATCACAGTACAACACGGCAGGTACCTTACACAGCCTTCCACTCGTTCCTTCCATCCCACTCTTTCTTACCTTACACTCCCACACTCCTCCTACCCCCCGGTTACTCCCCCATCTACTCCGCTTGTATTTAACAAAGCGACTGTCCCCAGCTCCTTCCTAGATCCTCTTTTGATTCCCTTTTGGACATCTCCAACAATCATCTCAACCTTTTACAAAGTCATCACCACGTTCGCTATTCTCCTCACCCGCCTCACCCCTCTCAACTCTTAGGAAGTCCTCGTCGACTCCTGTCACTCGCTTTTATATTTCGGTATTATCTTGATACTAGAAGAACGGTCCTCTTCGCGATCACCTTCTATTCCCACTTCTCTGGGCGTTCGATCTCTTCCTATTGTGGATAGTCAGGAACACTCGCTTGTACAAAGACATATCGGCATCTGAGATCGACAGCCTCACGCTAAAAATCATCTGGACTCGACCACAAAGTTATCAAAGATCGACTGCTTCTTCGTACTTGAATACGAGATCCTCCAACTCCTCCCGCATTCTCATTTAAGCTTGAAAGTACTCGAAATCCTCAACTTTGCACACATACACTCGCTTCCCGGATCATCAACTACTCTCCCAGAAAGGAAAGAAAAATCAAGAACACCATATTCGATCGCTACCATTCGCCTGAACATCCGGATAAGACAACTTATCCCACCACCCAATATCAACGGCCAAGGTTTCAGATATCTCTTCAACTCATCTGACTTTGTTCATTGTTGCTTCGTAGAATCTCTCGAGCTTGCCAGCCGCATTAGTGTGAAGCCATCCGTGTTTAAGTCCCAATCCTTGACTTTGCACCCGAGCATAGCATCTCGACACTCTACGCTGAACTGGTTCTATCACGAGACCCTATCTACAATATCCTTAATTTGGACTCCTGGGCTTGAACCCTGGATACCAATCGATTGGGTAAATCACTGCTTGTGCTCTTGTCTCAACGCTCGCTACCAATCCACAGGCTTGCCTTTGTGGATCATTTCGCGTATGTCTCTTCCCTTCATGAGATATCATACATATACTTACTGAAAAGTTCTTACCGCATCTCCACTTGTAACATTGCAAAATGGCCGGTCCCGGTGGTGGTCCTCCTCGTCGCAGCCACACCAAGTCTCGCAAGGGCTGTGATACCTGGTATGATCTACCTCATCCACGATGATCTTCCATCTGAATACTGACTTTGCTTTACAGCAAACGCCGACACATTCGCTGTGATGAAAACTTCCCTCAATGGTAAGTCCAGGACTCGCGTGGCAGTCGTTCTTCTTCAAGCTAACGTGAATGCAGCCGCAACTGTACCAAGCACAAGATTCGGTGCCCTTACAACGACGTGCAGGTTCCCGATTCTGAACGCTCTACCACTCCCGACAAGCCCGACCTGATGTGGACACCCCAAATCGAGGCCGCCATTGCTGAATGGCAGAATACAGGCGTCTTTCCGCTCCCCAGCCTTGGAATCTACCCTGCGCCCATGCCCCATTTGTACTCGGTCGAGGATCTCCGTCTGATCTATCACGTTGCGGCCCTGTACTACCAGCTGGCTTCAATTGATGCGAACAACTTCACTCTCTGGACTCGTCACATTCCCACGTATGTCAATCTTTTCTACCAGCTGAGAAGATGTGGATGCTAATAACAAGCTCTAGTCTTCTTCGAATAGGTGCTACAACCCCCTATGTGATGCATGCTCTGCTCGCCTTCTCTGCCATGCACATTGCTTTCCTCACCGACTGTCCTTTGGTCGGCAGCATGGCCTATGAACATCGAGGCATTGCTCTTAAGGGCCTTCAAGAGGCCATTGGGTCATTCTCACGTGAGACTTCCGATGCTATCTTGGCTGCCTCCCTGGTCCTTTCCTGGCAAGCCACTGACTGGTAAGTATCCCATCTTCGTATCTGCTGCGATTGTGGTTGACCAAATTATTAGGCGCAGCTGGACTCAGCTGATGCAGGGCACCTCATCGGTAAGTTGATCTGATCAGGATTCTTTAACCCCGCTAACAAGCAGGTAGGTGATCGATGCCATGGACCCATGGAAGCACGAATCCCAGTTTGGAGACTTTATCGCAGAGAGCAGCACGTTCCCTACGGCTCCACCATCCCCTGGAAAAGACCACCGTCCCAGCCAGCCTCGCCCTGAGGACCTGGATGCCTACCAGCGTACCCTCGAGCAAATTCAGAAGGTTGAGGCACACCTCAAGCATCACAAGGAAGACACCACTCAGATTCAGCACCTCATCGGTTTCCTTCGAGGCTCCCGCAAGATCAGCCCTACGCTTTCCATTGCTCAGCAGTTCGAGCGTCTCCAGCCTCTTCGCAAATGGCTCTTTTGGATGCCTGTCGGTTACCTGCAGAATTACCATGGCTCTCCGAACTCCTTAGTCATAATTGCCCATTTGTATACTGTGGCTCTCCTTATGGAGCGACTCTTCCCTGAGATCGGTGCTGCCTACTTCGGAAGTTTGTCTATATCCCCAGTTGAGGAGATTGCCCGTCGACTCATGTCCATTAATGTCTCGGGCGCTGGAAGCGAGATGCAAACTCCTCTGACCCTCATGGAGTTTCCTATCGACACAGTTGGGCAGTTTCGCTCTCGTATGGGCTGGATGCACCCTGAACGAACTCCATCGTTTCCTCAGTTCAACCCTCGCAACTTCACTGTCCACGAGGATATGTCTGCTGCTGAGCAATATCTGTACGGGAACCCTGCTTTCAGCTACAGCACTGAGGAAATGTCCATGCTCAACGCATCAGGTCCGCCACCTTCTGCTGTGAGCCCTCTAGTTCTGTCACCTTACCCAAGCCAGCAATACCTCAACGTTCCCTCTCCGGCTTACGCGGGAGCTTACAGCCCGGCATCCTCAACCTTTGAGGGTTCAGTTGCGTACAGCGACACCGAGGAATACGGATCATGGGACATGAACATTCTGCAGGGCGGGCCTTCCTCCACCATTCAAGACTCCCCTCAAAACTATGGCGTCGGGTTCGTTACTCCTGCCCAGGCCGTGTGGATCTAGGCTCCTCGAGACGCCACTGGCTCAATTTACACGAAGAACATTAGGGGATTGACCGTTACCATCCAGGATTAACACCACACCTACGTACCCGCCTCCAGAGGATCCGAGTTTTTATATGACCTCCATGACGAGCGCTCCATCTCCGTATCTCAACTCGGAGCAATTCGGCATGCTTCCCTTACCCGAATCACCCGTCGCATCGAACGCACCACTTCCACGCCACCGTCATACTTCGTCCATGTCATCTGCTCCGCATCCCCCGTCTCCTTTGACGCAAGCTCCTGTAATGCACCAATATGACGACAATACCCGACGCCGAGTTACCTGATATCCAACCTGAGTTCGATTCACTGTCAACCTTTTTTAATTGTTACGTTCCGTTTTGTCTTTCTACTTTTTCCGAAAACGACGCAGGCGCCATGTATACCACATTCCTTCAACGTTCGCTACAACCGAATCACACCGCGTTGCTATACAACGCCAACACTCCCTAACTCACAATTGGTACATGCGCTTAGGACTGCTGTATCATATACCACACTCTTTACGATACCCGCCACCAAAAGAAATGACGCTCCTTCGAACAATGATACCCCATAGACACTCCTTCTTAACGACTTCATGAAGATTCGATTGGTTATAGATTTCACTCTTTGCGGCTTCCCCCTACCATTGTGGGAGAACCGTATCCGGAGAGCATAGCGACTGTTTTTGTTTTTACTACGCCTGGGAAAAGTTTGGCGCTCTGGAGTTTGGATTAGCATTTGTTTGGCACTTTTGATTATACTATGTTTGCTTCTTTTGGGATTGATCATGCTTATCGCTCCCAACTCTTCGCAGAGCCTGGGGCAGCGATGGAATAACACGGGACAGAAGCACGATTGAATTTTGGAAATTTCACCTGTCCCATGAGAGGCTGTAGGTGGACATGTATGTTTGGATTGACACGACAGGTGAAGCATGTCGCGTGAGGATAGACTCTTCGTTTATTGCTTGTCATGACTGTATTTCATGATCTGTAGGGAAGATTGATGTCTGATGGCAGTTCTTGCATGTTCTGCCTGGAGGTTAATTTTTAATCTACGAAATTTTACACTTATCATCTACTTCTCGATGCCTTGTGATTAATAAAGGTTGTGTTTTTGAGAATCCTTTTGAAGTTCTGTGCTTCTATCCGTACCTCGCTCATGTTATTATATTGTGGATGCGTAGGAAAAAATTGACAGAGCATCAAAACTATTGAAATAGATGAATCATTTTTCTCGCTGAACTTGACACCAAATGCATTGCTCACACCGAATTTGTAAAGATGTTTGGGTGTTAGCAATGACCTTCCAGTGCATTTCCACCTCGAATATGCCTTCTGGCCTTCTAAAACGTTGTTATGCATTCATGAGTCAATTCATGACATAAAACTACTACTCCCGCGAAAACACGCATGTGATGAAAAGAGACTTTCTGCTCTGCTGTCTACCATCTGTGCCTTTGCAGCGATAAAATTTATCTATGTTTCCACAGATCCAAGTCTCGCTCAGCATCCTCATATATCGACGTCAACAGACAAAATAACCGGCGGGTTAGCTCTACTTAAGTGATGTTCATACCCTCTTGGGGACACGTTGGCTCGTGTAGCAAGCTTACTTGTCGCTGAACTCTATCGAGTGTTGGGAGTCTTGTCTGCGGGGGAAATTAACCTGGCATGGAACAGCTGGAACACCAAGTTTGTGCTTGGCGGGCATATCTATAACATTGAAGTCACTCGGCGTTCGGAATGAAATTTGAGCTTGCTGACTTAGATCTGGATGTTATCTCACCGGTTGCGCTGCGTTGGCTGACGGACTGGTGTAGGAGAGTTACACATTATGAAGCTGTCATGACACTGGGAGTGTAGCGACGGGTCACACGATCAATCTTTTTCGTCGTCTTTGTAACAAGCTTGCGACCATTATTTATCATGCCCGTAGGTACGGGCTTTCTCACGCTTTTAGACTTGTCACATCTCCTTCTATCGGCACTATAACAGTTAAGATTTCTCAGTTTGATATGTAGAATAAGTGGATTGGATTTGAAGTCGAGACTCTACTTCGTTCAACACCTTCGTATTCAAACGCCCCCTTTTACAAGAGGCTACTGACAGAGCCTCACCACACATCAACGCCCTCGATAGCTATCAATTGATAAGCCACTTTCCAAACACCCCTAAGCGTCCTGAACAGTCCCAGATAAGTAGTAATGGATAGTACGATGCAGTGCATTGAGGGAAAAGAAATGTCTCGACAAAAAGACCGCATGGCCATCCGGTTTGTTGGTATCAATATTCCATTCCGGTCCCTTCCCAGGAACTCATATCCAGCCAGTTTCACCTCTCAAAGAAGTCCAACTGGTTTCCTGTCTAAAAAATACATAAAAAAGACAACTAGACCGCCGTTTGGAGGCTCTGTTACCTCGAAAACGCACGCCTGCCAATGCCCAGAACTCCAAGGCGCCTGTGCGATAAAAACGATTGAAATGGATCATGTATGGGTGAATTGGGCCAAGCCAACTCCGGTATCATGTGTCTGTCAATGCTACATCTCTTGAGCATCGTCATTCTTTAAAGTCATCGACTGACGTTCATAGAACTAGATGTGTTGTCTGTCTTCTGATCGTCGCAAAAAAGGTTTCTCTGGCTTGGTGGTGCCATTATGTTGACACACTGCTTCAAGCCGATGTACTGCTTCGAGGCCGGTTCGATGACGTTCGGTTCGGCGGAGGTAATCGGGCACTGTCGCTACGGTCACGGCCAGCACCCTGTCGCACCGCATCACTGTAGCTAGGTACAGGTGGGTGACGCGGGCTAGAGCTTCGACCAGGAGGGAGCACAGTGGCGGAGGAATTACCTCGACTTCGGTTCATCACCCGAATTAAAGGCGTGTCTTCCTCGCTATCACTGCCATATCGATCACTATCACTGCTTGAGTGGTCGGGACTCTGGTATTCGGGAGGTGGATTTGTTGCGTCTTCGAGGTGCAAGTGTAGAGGGTTATGGTCATGTGTCTCCTGCTGAGGTCCGGCATTGCTGCTAGCTTCACCGTTCTCCTCGTTGGGTACAAAGTGAGCCAGGGAGATATCAGTCGAACTCCGGACTGGTCCAGGGCTGGTTGGAGGCAGCACGCGGAAGTTGCCGCTGCGTGTTCGTCCATGCTGAGGATTCAAGTCGTTGGATGGGTTGCGTGTGTTGTATGAGCTTGCTGTGATGGAGTGACTGTGTTGCCTGCCTTGGGGATAAGTAGAACCGTCTTTGGTGCCAGCTTCCAACAGAATGCTACCCTGCTCAGACCCGTAGGGGGGCGGAGGAGCCAGACTACCAGTGACGGGGGCCAGACCCCATTTCTTGACGTTGGCCTCGATGAAGACGAAGCCGGCCTGTCCGAGATTGACGTGAATAGTAGCAGGGCCGTTTGCACCGATGGCGGGGAAGAAGTTTTGTGCTTTGAGACCGTGGACTACCTCCTCGAGCTTCTTACCATTGCGAGTGAAGAAGATAGCACCAGTTCGAGGGCGATAACCCACACCAACAACATCGCCTTGCACCAATGGGGGACCATAAGGGGTCGCGCCAAATGGTTGGTTATAGCGGCGAGCACCGGTGGATTGGTATCCAACAGAGTACTTGTGGTAACCTGGAAACAATGTCAGCAGATGATTGGAGATGGAAGATGCACAAGAGTATGACAAAACTCACCAGGTAGTCGGAAGAGAGGATAAGGCTTGGTGGCCATACCGATGCTAAGCAGAGTGCTTTCTGGCTTTTCGTATATCTTGGCCTCCCAGTAATAGACGTCGTTCTGCTTGGGGACAGGGAGGTTGCTCATGACGGTGCATTCCGAGTCGAAGAATTCGATCTCAGTGCGAGCCTCGACAAAGCAGTTGGCGATCTCGAGTTCGGGTTCAAACTCCCATGCAGAGACACCCTTTTCCTGGATGGCAAGATATTGCGATAGAGAGATATCAGTCTGCATTGATTCGGGAGGGTTTGCGGTAACCCATGCTATTGAGAGAATCAAGGTTAGCTCATCCCAAACCCCATGTAGCGAGGGCGGATGGTTGGCGACATACCCTTTGCACGTAGGTATTCCTGGCGGGACATATCGTCCATGACCTCGAGGGCCTCAGCCTCATCACGCGCGAATGCCTGTTCATCGTCGTATTCACCTGGTCGGCCGAGTCGATCAAGAATAATGCGACCAGTGCTCGCGCAGCCCGAAACCCAGAAGATAAAGATAACCAAAGCGATGAGAACGATGGATCCGAAGGATGACACGAGGCCGATGACGACGCCAGTAAAGGCGGATGATGGGTTCGACGAGAGCCCCATGATAGGTGATAGCAAAATTCCCTAGTAGCTATCTCTTGAATTTGTCTTTTCTTGTAATTAGAGATAGATTGATATTGAATTGCGGTTGATTCGAGGCGTATGGGACCGTGTTGTGCGGGTTAATCGATCGATCGGTCGGTGGTTGGCAATCAAGGCACGGATCTTGGCGGACGGCGTCACCGCCGCAAATAGTACATGTAAGAATCAATCGCGCAGCGAGATAAGGCGAGATGGAAGAAGGCCTGAATGGGGGGAATCGCTAAGCTATAGATGAAAAAAAAAAGAAACGGGCGAAGAGAAAGGAACGCCGAATGAAGGTGGAACAAAAACCCGAGATAGGAATGGCGGTTTCAAGGCCAAAAGTTTTGGTGATGATGAAGGAGGAGGAGGAATGACGAAGACGGGGAAGGGAGAGACAAGTAAGAGAGGCGAGGCGTTTGGGTGGTTGGTGGGATCAAATGTGGAGGAGGAGAGACAGCCCGAGAGAGAGCCAAGGAACTGGCCCACGCGATATCGCCACACGAATGTGTCTTATGGATTGTCAATACAGTACAGGATTGGACAGAATGAATTGATAGAACTTAGTGGTAGAAATTTAGAGATTGGTTACTTTGGTTTTGGAATTAGATAGAACCCAAAAACATTTACAGGTGATGCATCCGCTGCATTCTTTGCATCTTCATGCCCGCGTCATGACTCTCAACAAAATGTAACATGAAATCATGTCACTAAACGCTTCCAGCAACGAAACCATGTAGCGGGGGGGAGCCTGGGCTTTCATCACTGAATTTGGAGGGGCCAGGCACCTTCAGTCAGCCCCAGTTCCACCCGAGGAGGACACTCGTTCCCGCCGGTTCCGTTCAAGGCCGTGGGGGAGAGGACATGATAGCGCTTGCATCTTGTTAGCGCAGACCACTTTGTTAGGCTGCATGTCACTAACATTTCATGTGGGGCCATCATGTCTTCCCAAGCCTGTTTGAGATTTTAATAGTCAGTCGATCATGGAATTCGTTCTCAGGGCCCAGGACCCGAAGACAGCCTCGAATATTCGTGACGTTGTCAGTCGAAGAATTTGCCGAATATAAGGGACCCTGTTCTCAGATATTTCCCACTCTGCCTTGTCGCATAACACCAAAGCAAAGTCCTTGAAGGATTTATTGTTTCGGCCCGGTGGGCTACTAACTACAGCTAAGACGCCCCCAGGTTTCACATCTTCCATGAATCAGGCGCCTAGAAACCAGGCATTGGATGGATGGATCTACCGCACATACAGATCCTGCATGTGCTATTTTGAGCTTTCGCGATACGCCTCGCGTTCAAATTAATTTAGATAATGCGCTGTTAAACAACAATGCTGCTCGTCAGTTTTGGGCTTGACATTGCTTTGGTATTGCTGCTGGGATTATGAAACAATCGTCTGCTTATCCATACTTTAACCAACGTGTTGGATATTGGATAACAGTTTATTTATTATTTATTGCCCTTCTTGAACCAAAAAAAGTAATTCGTCGCGTGTATCGTGCAGAACGGCTTCATTGTTATCCTCTAGTTATTGGTTGATATGACAGATGATCTCTAGTCAAATCTTTGAAGGCTCATGAGCTGGTGACGCACAGTTGAGACTCACTTATATTCACATAACATGCGACTCAAAACATATTCACGTCCAAGCGGAACACCACCAATGATCATTGTTGGAACAAACATACCAAGTGACTGCATTGTGGTTTATTTATAGTCTAATGATCTCAGCATAACCATTCATGTCCGTGACCGTGAGAATCCGTTACCATGCCTATTTACATACATTACACATACTACATGAATCCAGCCCATTCCCGAATCCCAAAAGCAAATAGCCGCAATTTACCTGATAAAACCCAATGAACGTTTGTCATCATCCCGTTTGTCCCGTTATCTTTATCTACTCTTCCTCCTCGATCGTTCGTCCCCGTCGGTATTCCCGCTGGGCCCTGCGCGCCCTTCTCTCCTCCCTCGCACGCTCCCTCTCCAACTCCCTCAGCTCAGGCATCGGGTGGTGATAACTCTTGGTTCCCAGGTCGCCGCTATCGTCCGTGGTA
This sequence comes from Fusarium aywerte, assembly GCA_013186375.1. Lineage (NCBI taxonomy): Eukaryota > Fungi > Ascomycota > Sordariomycetes > Hypocreales > Nectriaceae > Fusarium > Fusarium aywerte. Next base: position 17,369 of record JABCQV010000326.1, read on the forward strand.
CGAGTCACCTGCGATCCGTCGAGAAGACTCTCGCTCACCTGCGAGTCAGCACGGGTATCAGCGCGGGAGTAGCTTTCAGCACGCTGGTAACTGAAGTCACGGCGCGCATTTCGGCCAGCTTCACGTAGACGACGGGCCTCGGCACGCATGCGTTCGGCCTCACGGTTCTCGCGACGATCAGCAGTAGAGTAAACCTTACGGATACCGCCCTTGGACTTGGTAGGTGTGGTTGTAGGTGTGGTCTGGCGATCGGAGAGAAGATTCGTTGAAACATTAGATTCGGTGCCAGCGTTGGTAGAGCCATCCCACTCAGAACCTTCACTCTCCTTGTTCAGACCGCCAACACGAGCAGCTCTTTCATGACGGTAGTTGCGGAGTTCCTTCTTGGCAGCACGCTCAGCCTCTTCGTCCTCAACACCCTCTTCACCGACATGACGGCTGGTCTTCTTGCCTCGCTTCGCACGCTCACGGTCTCGCTTTTCTTGCTTACGGCGACGCTTCTCACGAGCATAGATATCGCTAGCTCCTGCGGTGATACCAGTAAGTGTTGTGCTCTCTGTAACAACGGTCGTGTTGTCGTCATCAACGTCCTTATATACGCTGCCACCACCAAGGTTTGTTGGTCGGGTCGCGTTGGAGAGAATAGTGCCGTTAGGTCCGGTGCGTCGAAGTACAGTAGATTTGTAGTCATCCCAATCGGTCTCTTTGAACTGGAAACCACCATTCTTGGCCCAGAAGAAGAACCAGATACCAGTGCACACAAAAGCGACACCGATCAGAGCGAAGAGGAAGAAGAAACCCGCATTGCTGATATCGTGAGGGTCGAAAGAGCCTGACTCGGGCTCGACGGATGGCCTGTGTCTGTCGTTCTTGTCGTCATCTTTGTCGTCTCGGGCAAGGAGCACTTTAGTGGCCTCGAGTAGATGGCCTGAGAGCGCCTCAGCAGCACGAGGGACGTGTTGTGTGAGCGAAGGCGCACTGCGCAATGTGTGAACGAGAGCGGGAGCCATGATGGAATGGAGTGTAATGGAAAAGGTCTCAGTCGAAGAAAGAAAAATGCAAGCTAGGCTTCGGGTGCTGTCGCCCAGCCGAGCTCAACGGTGTATGACGACCAAGCGGTGAAGATGAATGTGATTGAACAAAGATTGGATAGATTCGACGTCGTTAAATGAGTCGTATCAAGTCCTGATGAGTATATGAGAAGTAGTTTCTCTGAGATAAAGAGCGGTAAAACGATGAAGAGAAGAGGGACTTGCGTGGCTTTGCCAAGGTGATGGTGCTTGGTTAACCCAGAAACGAGGTGTGGAAAATACGTGGCTGGGACGTGTAAAGGGTGGTTGGGCACTTTAACGTACGCGTCAGGATCCCTATAACGCTCTCAAATCTATCAAATTAAAGCCCGTCATGTACAAAGATAATGGGTGTGACATCAGAAATTATTTAATTCGCCTTTGCAGTATCTATAGATTAACGTATTCTAAATACAATTTTTTTTTAAAACTCTTGCTCGCTGAAAAGTCCAGCCACAACCTTCAAATGACGTCGAAAGTAAACAATCCTGTCGCTGACCGGACAACGCTTCGCACAGAGTGCCCATTTTGTCAAAAACCAATCAAAGTCGTCCACGACTTGATGCTCCAGATCTTAATGCACACGCCCCCTTCCAAGGTTTCGTTTCTGGCCGCTTGGGGATGGGAACTGACGAGCTCTATTTTAGCCCGCATAAGTCGACGGAAACGAAGCTTCTAGGGAGTAGCGCCGGTCTTGCGAGACGCCCGAGGTACCCAATGCGCGCATAATCAATCGTGATACTTTGAGTTGGGTTCGCAGGTTTGCTACATACTCGAGACTCAGGGATCGTGTCTGATTCAACCCATGAGACGGCGTCAGCAGTTGATCTGACGGTCGCATGAATGAATAGCAGAAGCGCCTAACTACGATCGTTAATTGTCGAATAGACGTCTTCAGCTACTGACCCAAAAGCACATTCAGTCTTTTCACGCATAAATCCAGATACCTGAGACAAACTCCTTTACCCCAGATCGGCAGACATTGTCACAGTTCGATTGTACATGTTTCAAGGCAAGCAGAATGAAGAATCCAAACATGCATGTCATGCTGGTTGTAACATAAGATTATTCTCTGCCGGGCAGCAGATAGAGGCGCGAACCTCATCTGCCCGTACAATCTATCGTTCTGATAACAAGGGTTGCATAATTCTTCCAGCCGTGTCTCGATTTCCTCCTATTACAACATCTCAACGACGCAATACAAAAGCCACATCCGTAACCGTTTCTCACGCAACTTCCTCCAGGGATGCATGCAGATCCAATCATAGCAAAAGGGGGGGACATAGACCAACATGACGAAGTCGTAGCCCCGGTCCTGCCAAACTAGTCTTAGTGAACAGACGTTGGTCACCGTACTGGGCAGCCTTCCACTATATATCAGATGAAGACAACTTAGTGATAGCCGCCCGAAGATGAAACCTGTCGTTCGCGACAGACACATTGACGTCCTTCCATTGCTCCAACTGGATTCAACACAAGCCCCGTCGGGGCGTACATGATTCTCGGTCAAAATAGTTGTTTTCTGTAAGCGCCCTAGACATGGAGGGCAGACAGTATAGTACCAGATCGCCGAAGGAACTAGATCATCGACTGGATGCTTCCTCCATCATCATTTTTGGGGTATCAACTTTCTGCCGCGTAACCGACGGGAGGGTTTGACCCAAGAATAGAAACATAAGGATACAGCTTCCGTGCGATACAGAATATACAGCAAAATGCTCAACCAAAATCGAAGATCCAAGATTAAACGTGAAACGCTGTCCATCCCGTAGACATCTGGATGCAGAAGTTGTGAAGAAACAGATATAATCCAAAGATAAAAAAAAACGAAAATGCAAAAACGCGCGCTGATCATCAACTTTGTCATCTCTCATAAAAAGAAGAATCATCAATAAATGTAGTCGTCCATGGCGAACGTTGGGTCATATGGGGCATGATTTCCAGAATAGCCTCGGTGATGCGAGTCAGAACGACTGGGAGTGTGGGGTCGGTAAGGAAGAGCCTTTTGTTGAGGTCGGCTTTGGACATCTTCAAGCTGGTAATAACTGCTTGCACGGTCGCTACCAACACGAGAGCTACCATTTGGTCTGGAAAAGGTTATCTCTCCTCCGTCGCCACACTCAATCTCAGCACCCGATACACGCACGACGGCCGAGCCTGATACTTTGATCGTAACGTTGTCGGTATCGCTTGAAGAAGATCGAGTAAGACCAGTGGTGTTGCTTTGCTTATACTCGCTCTCATCATGGCTACCGCTGCTGCGACTGCTTCCACCACCTAGCCGAGGGTTGCTGGCTTTACGAAGGGCGGCAGCGGTCAAGGGCATAGCGGGGCCGCCATTGATATCGTCTTGGTATTTCATGGCGTCCAAATATTTGTCCTCGTCGTCCGATAAGCTGACGCCTCCGCTTCCAAGTGACCGGTCATAATCGTAGAAAGAATCTCTCCTGTTGCGGGCAGGCACGATGTCAATTCCGCCCCGTTCATATGCAACAGACCCACGGCGTGTGCTACGGGCAGGTACGATATCAGCACCATACTGTTCATATGCAAGAGAGCTTCTTCGAGTGCGAGCCAGAGCCGTGCGGTGGTTAAAGTTAGCTTCAGGAGAGTCGGCAAAAAGACCAGGACTGTCCGCGAATTCTTCATCGTCGTAGCCTTGTTGGTCTGCAAAACCGACACGACTTCGACTTGTCGGTGGAGGGCGTGAAGGAGTTCTCGTCTTCTGACGACTCAGAGTTTGAGGTGGGGCACGGAATGGAGTAGTTTGAGGAGGCATCGCAGACTTGGGTCGTGGAATACTTTCGGGGGGAGGCATCCGTCGGCGGTCCTCTTCGTTCTGTTGCGGTCTCTTAGAACGGGAGGCACGCCTTACGGGACGATGTTCAGGTTGTTCCTCTTCCTCGTACTCATCCTGAGGGTAACCAATGTTGGAAGGAGAAGGCTGGTTCTGTCGGAATCCCATGGACGACGCAGGTCGCTCGAAACGGTTCCTGAGATGAGCGCTTGCTTGTTGTGAAGGCATGTCAAAGAACCCGGGTGGCCCACCGCCAGGTGAGGGTGACGGCGGAATATCCGTCATAGACGGAGACGATGCTCCAGGAAAATAAGGTGCCGGTCCCGGGAATGATCCAACAGGGAAAGAGGGCTGAGAATGCTGAGCGTGATGCCAGCCAACATTGGAGATTGGAGGAACTGGCTGTCCAGGGTAATAGCTATGAGGTCGAGTTTGAGCACGAGGACGCATGCCTGAAACTGCAGGCTGTTGAACACCATAGCATGAAGGATCCTCAACGCGGCCCCTGCGATACTGTTGAATGACGGGCTCAGTCCTGGTGTGACTCAAAGACGTAGGGCGGGGTCTCCTCGTAGGCTTGGGCTCACGCTCCCTGGGTGCTTGCTGTGCCTGAGCTTGAGCTTGAGCTTGCTTTTTAGCTTCAGCTCTGTTCGCTCGTACTTGTTGCTCAGCAGCTTCTTTTTGCTTTCTCTCCTTGCGGCGTCGATCTTTGTCTCGTTGTTCACGTTGTTGTTCTCGTTCTCGCTCTCGCTCACGATCCCGACGGGAACGTTCTTCCCTACGAGGAGGAGGGGCAGGTTCCTCGTCTGAATAATCATCGCTAGGCGGGGTGACCTGCCTCCGACTCGAGTGTCGTCTGTGCTCGCCACGGGACTTTCCAGTGTTGGGACGTTCCTTTGGAGGGCTTGATGGACCTGGAGCTTCAGAAACGGCATAGCGGCGTGTAGCTTGAATACCCTCGAGGACAGAGGTCTCGTCGTCGTCCTCGGCATCCTCGACGTAGCAAACGTTTCTTCCAGACATTATGTGGGAGGAAAGGAGGAAGTGATTGAATCTAAGCAAATTCACTTCAAAAATGAGTTAATTGGATGAGGGGTTCGACGGGTTCGAACAGGGACCACACTGGGTGGGACGACACGGTAAATGTATAGGGTCGCAATTGCAGGCGGTGAGTAAGCCGGCAATGATGGTGTCGTTTTTTGTTTTTTTTTGCAATCGCGGACGCAATGCTTTAACGTCCCCTTTCGTGAAACCAAACAAGCGACATGTGAAGGAATTCAAACTTCCAGATCAAGACAGCTGGAGCCGAAAAAATAAGTCGAGAATAAAATGTCGCTGGTGAATTGGATTGGGTATTGAAGGCGGTGACGATAGTAGCATAGACCAGGGCGGGTTTTTTTCGATGGAGACGCTAGTAACAATTTGTTATAACCGATGGTGTAATGTAAAGTCGACCGAGATAAATATGATGCTCGAGTTGAAGCGAGGAAACGAAGAAATATGTATGAAGGTAGGTTTGGTTTTGAAAAGACAAGTTATCAAACTGTCATGGGTAAAAGACAAGACATGGTAGACAAGAAGGAGGGGAGGAGGGGAAAGAAGCGATGGGCATGGATGGACGGGATGGTCTGTTTTTAATAAAAGTGCAGGTGGTGGTAATTTCAGGGCCTGGGGGTCCAGCTTTCCATTTTCTGAGTAGAGAGTGTGTGTGGGGGTGTGCGCTCAGACAGTTACCGGTAGTTTTAGTGGAAAATGTAGCTGGAGCAGTGGACTATTACCGCCGGGCTCCAGGCGGACGGACACGCAGCCACTGGCCGTTGCGGCCATGGACGTTGACTTTAATGGCCCAGTCAGTGATAGAGAAGCCACTTTATTCAAGCCCAACTACAATACTGTCTTCTTTTTTTACCCAAACAACACAAGGTCATTATAGAATAACATCATCCAGAACACAAAAGGAGTGAGGTAAAAAAAAATGAGTGCCAGCGATGGAGGGAGAGGAAAATTGAAAAGGTGTGTGGACGGGTGTGTAAGGTGCAAGCAGCAAGACTGAAGGAAGCACAGCACAGCAAAGCGCAGAAATGGAAGCAAGGGGGTCGACGTTAACCTCGTCAGAACCCAAGGGCGTGTCCCTAGCACCACGGGACGATCAATGAAGCGACTCGACGCTGGAGCCAGCACAGCAATGTAAATGCAGACTCACTCACACTGCAGTTCAAAGCAGAGCAAAGCAAATCAACCACGTCAAGTCGATGAGAGCAATGACGAAGGCACTGACACGAAAACAGAACAACACGCAGAAAGAGATTGGCTGCCGTTTGTTTTTACTCGCTCATACACCCGTAAAACTTGATTCATCAGCAGTAAGACACCACCCGTCAATTTCTAGTTGACGGCTCATTCTCGTTCATACGGCAACCAAACACCACCAGAAACACTCCTTTGTTCAACAGCCACAAACATTCTGAACGATGACTCCCTAGCTGAGTGTGCTGTACGGGTACCGGTATCGCACATTCGTCAGGAAACTCGCAGTCTCTACTCTACTCTATTCTTGGGATGATTCCAATGTGGCAAGGGAGCCTTGAGATTAAAAAAAAAAAAAAAACCGCTGCATCGCGACGGCCCGCCTCACTCAATGCTGTGTTGGCATATTCTTATGCTGAATTAAGCATACATCCATAGCTCCCCTGACTGAATTCCTCCCTTGTTCAACTTTCCCATCTTCCATTCTTCCTCAAACTTTGAATTCTCAAAAAATGCCATAGGAAACTATCCGTATGGTAAACAGGTGGGGGTGGCTACTGAAACCAGGGTCTACTGTACACTTTTTGCTTCGCTGGTCAATTATCGTGACTGGAATGGAATGGATTATGGATCTCAGTCCCGCCCAAGGCCACCAACAAGCATCGAGCTGGACAATGGAGTTTTTCACTAAACTTCCACTTACCCTCAACCCGATGCTGGGGTATGCCTGTCTTGATTTAATGGTTAGAATGATTGTCAGTTGATATGAGAGGCCTTTAGGTAAAATGTCTGCTCTCTAGTTTCGTCGAACCTATGAGTAGGGTCACGATATCAAGACTATCAGTGCATTGTCTGAATGGGCGCTGAACTAGCCGCCCAAGATCAAACTCTTGTCTTATTCCTCAGCTCAAACCAACCCCGGGAATAAATGATAGAACCTAGTAATCTATAGCATTGTCATGTGAGTTAATGCAGTAAGTGAAACACTTTGAAATAGCCAAAACACCAGCAAACAGTCACCAAACCATACTCAAACGAAGTGAGGCGGTTAAGCTGTCTTGCTGCTGACGATGCAAACTGCCAGACCCCAGCACTCTGCTTTGCCTGCGCCGCCGAGAATGGACCTGGTCTGTCGAAGCGACCCCAGATGGTGCCCTTGAAGCCGACCTCTAAGCGGGTCAGGATGGATATCTGACAGGGAATACCTTTGTATGACTGGCGCCAGTTGCAAGCAGGTAGGCCCAACTGTGGAGCTTTTGTGAGCGTTTTATCCAACGATTCTTTTGGAAGCTTTTTCGTCTTTTTCTATCTTCCAGTCACGACATCCGTTGCCAAAAAGTCTGCAGACCTGGATTGAGGCTGATGATGACACACCCCTTCCCTTTCCAAAAGTGGCTCACTCTAAAAGGGAATCGACCTTGTTCTTGACATCGATCAAGACTGCTTCAGACGCTGAGAGCTCGTTTATCGATCGGCTAAACTGAAGCGAGAAACGGTCGCCTACAGATTCTCGTCCCCTCCGAGTCTCAAGGAAGCCGAAAAGAAGCGCGACGAAGCAGGGTTGTTCGCTGTTAGCCTGGCCCGTCGTCCCCACGAGTGACAGATAGATTTGACAGGCTCGAATCTCTACATAGTTAGTTACTGCTTGCTCTTTCTGGGCAGAGCAGATCGGGTCTGTGGTCACATGGCACAAATGCTTAACAGATAGGACAGGGTTACGGGTGCACCAGACGAGGACAGCCAATGCAAGTGCTGCGCTCGCCAAAACGGTTATCACTATAGAAACATGGCGAATGCTAAATTAGGTATGGATAGAGATGCCCGATGGCATTTCCTTACCATCTATGGCACGTACGTATACGCATATGGGCTGGGCTTAAACTTAACGTTGGATATCCGTTCTCCATTGATCTACGCCTCCACCAAAGTGCCGTGCTTAGCCTGTCCACAAGGCTCTTCTTTACCTTTCGCTTCGTGCCTAACTGGGTAAAAACCTTTGCCCAAGCTGGCTCTAGAACGAGCAAGACTCCCCTCTCGCTCGGGTACCAACAAATGAACCCGATCAACAGCAAACTCGAAGCCAAACGTGATTGCAGCGCGGGGTACACGTGGGATATCGAAGCATCCGCCGATAATTAACTATAAACCTGGTAGTGACAGGCTGTTCCATCATCCATGTCCTCGCTTGTGACTGGTCGCTGTGATTGAGTTGAGGCTCCGGGCTTTGATTTGGGAAGATGTTTGAGGTTATTGCAGCGTTTGACTCATACTTGTAGCAGCAGGAACATTGTGTGTTGCGTTCGCCTGTGATAGTATCTCTTATTCTGTTTTCTTCTGTTTCCTCCCCAGATAAGGCAAAGATGAGCCTAGTATGGTATCACTTGATTTGCCGTGCTAGCGGCGTTGTCATTCTCATTATATTCGACGACTTAAAAAAGGTAGCGGCTTTAATCTCAGTTGTCCATCCTAGACGCTTTGCCGCAATGACCATGCTTTGATGCTTGCACAGGCCAGGACTGATGCCCAACGTTTATCGATAACAAGAGGCTGGAGTCTTTTTTCTTCTGGTCGGTTCGGACGGTTAATCCCGTTGTCGGCGATACTGCAGCGGTTTATGCCATGTACAGTGTTGGCGATCCGGGACGAGGTCCGTCCCAGCATCACGTCGCACGATTCGTCACGATGAATACGTGTCCATCGTGTCCGGCTCATGCCTGGTGGGTCAGCTTCCGAGTCCCGGAGCGAAATGACTCCACTCTCGCCGGCTTGACCTCCTTGTCCTTCCGCACCCAGTCCGGACATTGGCTTCCGCTCCTCTCCGTCCTACCACCGACGAACAACAGTTACGGCGCAATTACGGGATGCTTTGGCTGGCGTTTCATGTCCTTGTTTAGGCTGAAGTCAGTCGGTCGCTTCCGATTGTAATTTGCACTGACTTGTCAGCCATCGCCTGCTCTCTTCTGTATATCGGACTGTTGGCGATTACAAAGCGAGTCAGCACTCAACGAGTAAAGGCACAGACAGAATCGGCGGTATTCTTATCAGCTGACTCGATGAGTCTTAATCGAGGATGAACACGCTGCATGTTCTTATTTGATCTACCCATCCAATACTACTATTGCCATCTGCCGTTCCACTCCACCCTCTCTGTAGACCCTCCAACCTCGAGGTCATTACCTTTTTGCACTTTCGCCCACCAATCTTTTCCTTCCAGTTCGTTGTCTTGATTTCCAAACCAGATGCAGCTTTCGGTCAAGTCAAGGTTCTTGATTGGTGTTTCCTCTACCTGTACATGCCGCGTTGTCAGGCGTTGTGTTTCCTGAGATCTTTGGAAACTGTTACGACGTGCTGCTGTGTTGCCCTCGCTCTTTCTTGACAGGTACAGAATCTGTTGAAGCGTCTAGAGAACCTTCAATTGCTAGATTCTTTGGCTAAACCAGACGGGGATATAATCCAGCCGGGGTCTCGCGGATGGCTTGCCTTGGTCTCTTCAGATTGTGCGGGGATAGGCTAGACGTGCATCCAAGGCATTGACGCATCTACAGCGCTGTCAGCCGGCATGAGTGCCACACGATTCTTAACCATTCATTGTGATCATGTTCTTAGAATTTGTGGCAATAGTCATGATCAGTTTTCGTGGATGCGGCTCTGGCCGAGCGTCCATGCAGTTCTGTCAGAGGCAGCCGAGACAAACCTGTAAGAGGAACATCGTGAATCTCGAGTGGCTCGTGTATACAAGATGACGGGTTGCCTGATCTATCAACGAGTCATCCTAGTCCTGAACTACTGAGACTAGTGCAACTAGCCTTGGTCGTCAATATGACAAGCATAATTGCAACCATCATAGGCATCGTATCCGGAGCTAAACCGCGGTCAAGTCTGCCTAGCATCGTGTTTTCTGGATCCGCGAATATCGGTCCTCTCTGAATATCTTTAGAACTAAACTTGAGACAATAATGGTTCGCGTTCAGTTGCACCCGCACATCGCTGCATGAAAACACAAGTGCATAACAGCGCCTGAAGATCCGCGGAGGCGGAGGCTAGCTTCTACACCCACTCTTGTGATCAAGTAGTCGCCCTTCCATAACACGATAATCCTCATCGTGTTCCCGATCTCGACCGTCAGTGCTGATAACAACCGTACAATGGGCGTTGGAGAAGCTTCCAAAACGGAGACCCCTCTTCTCCTCCACCATCTTGCACACACCGCTTTTTTCTTTCGCCCCTCAATCCTACTAGGCACAGGAATTCACATTCGGTTTCGCCGGGCAGAGCCTCAACTTCTGGAGACTGACCATTGTCGAGCATATCTTATTGGTATGATGTTTCGCTCAGGCAACCCACCCACGGTTGCGTAGGTCTCACACTGATAGGCCATTTTCCTGCAGCTGGCCAAGAACCTATTAGTCTACATCAGCAGCATTGTTATTACTTGTCAAGTCCCTATCTCTTCTCGGCGTTGATCAGCGCTTTGGTTTCTATGGATATGCATGTTACATACCCGTTCTGCTAGTTTGAATAACGCTGTTGTGGAAACGATCACTTTGAGGACGGACGGCAGCCCAATCGTATCTATCGCATGCGATGCTGTGATCTCTACGATCGATCTGCGATTCGTAGGAAGGGACTTGATCTGGTTATACATTGATAATGAGTCGCAGCTTCACCTGTTGTGGCCGCCAAAAGTTGGATTATCACAAGAACTGTCACTGGAGACAACTGTCGAGAACACTTTACCTGTCAACCTAGAACTGTAACGATTAACTATTACGAATTGTAACCAAGAGTGTGATGCTTATAGAAACACGATTGCTCAGGGAAATCATGTTTACTATGTCTATTCAATCTTCTTGATACCCCATCGGCACTTCTCATGCTATGGAGCCGGCTCTGTAACATCGCCTGATCAATCTTGTAAATACCACAATTGGGATCTTTACTGACAAACGATACCTCTATCGCTGATTAGAGAACAGCATATGCCAAATAGTCACGAGGTGTACCCACGTTGGGCACGGTACAACGCTTGTGCTCGATTAAACTACATAACAATGTCCAAGTCTGACACGACAGGTCGGTGATCCGAGATACGAACGCCGTCATCGAAGCCATTCGGTAGTACGGCAAACGTCTTGACAAGTGCCGTACGGGGCTCTTGAATAAACAAAAAGTCAATTCGCGAGGGTGACCAGGAATTTGCGAAGCTCGTGTACGTCGTCTCGTTGCCGTAGTGCTTCTCCTTGGGCACCAGGTCCGAGATGTCAGAGATGTCCGAGCCAGATGCCGTTATGGTCTTGTACGCCCCATCATCGGGTTCGCTGTTGAAATCGCCGCCTATGAGCACCACTGATGCCTTCTTGTCACCGGCCTGTCCCCACTCACGGGCGAACTTGACGAGGAGTTTGGCGCTGTTCTGCCTCGCTTCTACACCGATGTGGTCGAAGTGGGTGCTGAAGACGACGACGCGGGTAGCTGTTGCGCGATGTTCGAACTCAGCCATGGTAACAATGCGGTTGAGAACTGCATCCCAGCCACGAGAAGGCTTCTCGGGTGTTTTGCTCAACCAGCGTACTTCACTGCGTACGTTCTTCCAAATATCGTCGCGGTAAAAGATGGGAGAGAACTCGCCATCCTCGGGTTTCGTGCCGCGTCCACGACCGATATGTTTCCATTTAGATCCCAAGTCTTCCTGGATTTCATTGACTTGATGGAAGAGACACTCCTGGAGACAGATGAAAGGGCTCTCATGACCAGCGGTAATGAAGTTCAATTGGTTGATGAGCTTAGGGCGGCGTTCAGCCCAAGGTCTCTCATGTTTCTCATAATTTGTCGTTGCATAGCGGACATTGAAGGTCATGATGCGCAAGGGCATCGTCTCTTTCTTGGTGGAGATATCCATTCTCAGCGATGCGCTGGATGAGATGTCGAGTTGTGTCATGGTGGGGTTGATGTTGATTACGTCGTTAGTGTTGGCAGGTTTATTAAGACAAGATGATCAATCAAGCAAGACGACAGAACGGCAAGTGCAATCTGGTTATCTAGAATATGAGGGATAAGGATCATGCTATAGAGCTATTGATGTGTAGGGAACTTGCACAAACAGCTGAACGTAGATATCCAATGAGGTCATCACGTGGGGTAGATTTTATTTCAGGAATGGCGTATTCTTTCCCCGGATTCGGATCTACAGGGGGTTTCAGCTACGCTTGTCTACGTTGAGATGAGGTTCTGTATAAAACCCAAATGTTGGGGATACCGTATCAACTCATGAAATCTGGTACCGCCTGTGGACCTTGAGATATCCATTCATTGGGTTAAGGGCTTATTTGGAACAAAAGGCCAGATCTTTAGGACCTCTCTCCTTAATTGAAAATGCAGAAAGTGTTAGCGGCATTCACAGGCACTGCCGGACTTTTATGAGTTGATACAGTACTATAACGTTTCAAATTGATGTCAGCAGTCAATATTGAGACTGGTTATACGTTCAATGTCATTAAAGTACGGGAGAATACCCAGTCTAGTAGTATGAATAAAGGGCTCAGGCTGGGAGACGTCAGATCTGGCAAATCGGAGGTGCAGACAGCGAGACTAAAACAAATTAGTATTGGAACTAGGTGCTTCAAAAGGTTCTTTTGAACTTGGAGCAACTGGATTTACTTCCTTGTGGTATTTGTAAGACATAATGTTGAGTTCGAGCAGAACTCTTAATCACCCTGCACCCAAGACCCTTGGCATAGTTGAGTAGCCACCATGCTTGCCAAAGAACTCAAGGGTAGATGTGATCATATCCTGCCGCCGTAGTTATCAGTCAAAACTGGATTCATCAAGTCGAGGCGGTAAGCACTAACCTTAGTACTGTTTTTCCTCTCGCCGACGAACTTGTGCTGCAGCATCACCAAGTCACGTTCACCGGACTAGAAGCTGCAAAGCTTCTCAAGTTGGGTGGAGAGTGTGACGAGGAGATTGCCGCGAACTGCAGTCCCCCTGTCCGAGAACAGAACCATCCACTTGAGGCCAACCAAGACCTTGTCACCCTGTTCCAACGAGGAAAAGGAGCACAGCTCGTCCAACTTAGCCACAAGATCAGGTTCCTTGGCGGAAGCGGCCCCAGTCACCTTCTGCCGGATCATTCCCCGAGGCATCTCATCTTACAGCCAGACTTGTGGGCAGCATCGAGCCACTCAAGATCGATAACAGCCTCGACCCAATTAGGATTGCCTTCATATCGGAGTGTACCTCTGAAGAGGGTATGGGCTTTAGGGATAGAGTCTCTGTTAAATTACGCAAGGAACGAGTATCTATTAACGACGTAGTACGGGACTGCTCTTTTCATCAGACCCTTGTTTGAATCTTGACGACATTGCCATCTTGGGGAAAGCGGCGAGATTCTTCTGAGAAAGAAAATCACCCCGGAGTGACCAAGAGAACCAAGCCGCAAAGAAAATCAGAGGTGGGATGCCACTAAAACATAGGACTTGTCTTGTAACAAAGGGGATTATCAGATGCCTCAGGGGCAGAGAGATAACCACTATACGGGTAAAACTTCAGAATCTAGGCTGATCAACAGGAAGGGCCAATCTCCGTGCCTATACCATACCTTTCAGCCCTGCTCGTGGACCTCATCAATGGTCTTGATGGTATACAAGTGGTCGATACCTGGATCGGAATCGACTCCATCCATCATATCATTACCAGCCTGATTTATTTAGTAGTAATTGGAAGATAATTTCCACAGAGATGGGCTTACCGCGTGTTGTATCAATATGAAGACATATTTGGTCATATATCCTCTTTGGATAGAGGTTAGAAGAGTTCACCCACACTTAAACAACTATATTGCATAGTCATGCGTTGAGCGCCACCACATTGCCGGTTCACTTAGACTATCCTTCTTTATTAACTTCATCAAGTGGCTGTCACAATGGTGGTGTACCATGCGCTCGGCACCTTACTTGTCACAGTGTATCGACTGATTGAGCTTTATATCATATCAATGAAAATGGACGCAAAGCCTGTCTCAACTCAGTGTCGTGGCCAGTACTTGTCTCATCACTTACTCGTTTCCCTGTTGTACAATATATTTGTGATCTCAAGTAAGCCCAGACCATCAAGGGCTAGTACCCTCGCCGCTATGAACAGAGCAACTTGACGACAGCCCATACACGAAAGATGTTTGAACAAAATACACATCCTTCAGAAATATAAACTCACAGCACTAATGGAGTTGATAAGCATGCATATTCGATCCACCGTTATATGTGCATTAGTGCGGCCCCTAAGCTCAATTATGTTCCAAGCTTGGGCAGAAACTGGACTCCGTCCTGCGAAGACACCGACTGTTCTCGACCGACACTTCCCACTAGAAGGAACCCTGAAGGGACCCAAAGCTTCTATCTCCAGACCGACAAGAAAGTGAAAAGAGAATAGGCATTGACCACTTATTGGTACAAGTGACGCTTAATTAGCGATATGATCCTTGGTTGCATGGCCAAGATGTTGCTTGGCAATCATCTAAGCTGGGATCACGCCATTTGTTTCTCACCGTTGTTTCGCAAAGTGTCGGTTCCAGGAATTCGGCTCAGTTAGTATTGTTGAATGTTCGCGCCGTGGCAGACGCCCACTGTCAATGCCTCGTATGGAATTCTGATGTCAGAGCCGCGAGGTTGCAGCTCTACGCTGACACATTCTCGACTGTTCGAACCACTTATGTAAAAGTAAGAAGATTGATTAGGTTGCCCTCCGACACTTTCTTTCAGGATCTGTGCGTCTGAGAAGTACGACCTAGATTCTTAAAATCCAGTGGCACAGCGAAGAGACAGCGATCAGATGGATGGCCCCGGCCTGTTATCAACTCGATTGGCGAGCGATAAGTCAACCCGTTTTTCAGCTGTAGACTTATGGCTTGCATTAGCTGACACAATTGAATGGGTCTACCGAAATGACAATGGCGGCTGAGATCTGAAGAGTCTGATCTCGGAAGTGGTGTGGGCCTCGATCCGGAGGGTCGGCCGGTCTGGATCCATAATTGCGGCCCGTGGCCCGTTTCTCCCAACTGAAATGGGCATCGTTTTCGCCGACGGGCAGACGGGCAATCTAAACTATTGCTTTCTAGTGAAATTCTGCAGATAGCCATCTGTCAACGGGACGCATCGACTCCGTCTCGGAACGGCACACGCCCGCTCAGACCAACAAGAATACATAATGTATACACTAAGACTTTATCCACTCTCTTGGCTAAAGTTAGGGTGATGATTCATGGTTTGATACCATGTGGTCTTAAATTTGAAGTCTAAGATGCGATTATGACGATAAAAATGTGTAATTCTTCGACATGGACAGCGGGAGATGATATGTTAATGCCGCATCTTCCAACTTGTAAGTCGCAACATGCAACATGGGATAAGGCGGGTCTAGAACCCTTGACCCTTGTTTGGTGACTGGGGAGGAACCATGGGTGAGGTGATCATGGGACCAGGGAGAGAGGACCACAGGGTTGGATCAAAGCAGGATTGGAGGGGACCAGAGTGAGGATCTGGGGGAGGAGGCTGGCAGTCCATGATATGATGGGACACTTAGAAATCGATATTTTGTATTAGAAGGGTTCTCATCACACCCTTTTCCTTAAATGGTATCTCCGAACTTGCGTATTAACACACGTAATCTTTGGTGATCGTCGCAAGGGTCCTACACAGGAACATTGCCCGTAAGTTATCGGTCGGTGACTCCAATAGTAAACAAGTTTGCGCTGCAATACCCGGAGATAGCGGGCTTTCGTTTTGACTGATCACTCTTATCCTACTCTTTGATTACTACAAGACTTCTTCTTCACCAACGTATCTCGTGGCTTAGACGTGCGACCCTCCAAGTTTACGACGCCGAGCTTTTTCATCTCAACTTTCTACCACCCCCCTGACGGGAATCTTTGTACCGAGGAAAAAAGAAGAAAAAAGTTGGCAGTAGAGTAGGAATTCCCCTCTCGCGTGCTTGACACCCGACCCTTGAAAGCTGAAGCGTGATAACACGAATATGGAGTCGTTGCGGATACGCTACCAAGCTGCAAGGCACCATGCACAACAGACAGCTCAAAAGGCGATCGATCTCATAGGAAATGCCCGATCGCGAATTTGAATCAATGTTAGTTCCTGAGGGGTAAAGCATGACTCCTCTCGAGTTTTTCCGTCTTGGCTGGTGGAGCTGAAAGGGTAGAGGCACAGTCATATGAGAATATCTGGCTGTGGTGGTGGTGTCGTCCATGTCTCACTTGATATCGTAACCACGGCGAATGGCACCGCCCCCGCGACGCCCTTTTTTCAAGGAAATGCCATATCAAAAGCCCATCATCAGCCTAACGCCCATGTGCAGATGGACGAATGAGGGGTCATGGTCGACCAAGCCTAGTGTTATAGTGTAGCGTAGCGTTGCTGTAGTGTAGTGTAGTGAGGCATCTCACCATCTCTTGCTCCCTCCCTCCGTCCCCCCTCCTTGAGAATTCACGGTAGATCGAGTTGGATGCGCATTCTAGGTTACTTTTTACGCCTTTTACTGGCGGCTGCCGCGCTAGACCCGTGGACCCTATATGCATTTGAACCTGTTTATCACTGCCAGCTTGAGCCCGTGGCACCCAATATTGACAGCCAGAAGGGTGCTAGAGTTATCGTCAGCCACCAACTTCTCTCAGCTCCGTCTTGTTCGTTTTTTTCTCTCTTCGTCTCTTCCTGCTTATCAACCCGCTAGTTTAACCCATGACTTCCATTTTAAGAGCCGGCGTCTCCCGATTATCCATACTCGGGCCGCGTGGCGTCGTCGCGCGCACAACTCTACAGGCTCGTATCTCTCTTGGCTTAACAACTTCACGTGCAGGCACTGGCTTTTGCCCCGCTCAAAGAGGTAGACCGATGACCACCCATTTTCCCAGTCATAGTGCTCTACTCACACTCACAAGGCCCTCGGGTTTTACAAGAATTCCAAGATATGACTGGGAGTTGGGCCGCTTTTGGAGATACAGCCCTGTTTTTGTGAGTGGGTTCATGCAGCCATAATTCTTCCTGGTCCTATTTTCCAGCCATGCCTAGCACCAAGAGACTAATACCGTACGGCTGATGCCTGTGTGATATGTCTCAGATAGTAGTAGCCTGTGGAATGTGAGTGAAGTCGTAGAGAGGCTCTCGTTTGACTGACTATATAGCTGAGGCGTGCTCGCTCGTTCAATGTCTGGTATCTCATCCTGTTCGAGTACCATCAGCCTCAGCCGTTCTTTGTGTTCACTCTTCCAAAGCACACAAGAGACTGCCTGCGGTGAGTGATTTCGAAGACTCTTCCGTGTAAAAGACGTCAGGGCATCCACTTCCTAGCCTTAAGAACAGTCCGTCTTTGTTTCGCCTGGTTTATACCTTGTTTTAACACCAAATCGCGGTGAAGCCTTTCAAGCCGCCCACCCACTTATAAAGAAGGTCCCTGCATTTATATACTCTATCTTGCCCGCCTCGACAGATACTCGATCAAATAAAAGCAAAGCAACTTTACTCTGCATTACTACTTTAACCCACTGCTTACTCTCCACGAGTAATCGCCATGTCTACCAATACTGAGATGCGCTCTCGTCGGGACTCCTGGCCTCCGACCCAGATGCGCCTCAAGCCTACCGTCTCTACCAAGACTACTCCTCTTCCATCCCTGGACGACATCGACGATGATCCTCTTACATACTTTCTTACACCAGCACCTCTTCTCGACATCGACGACGGTGAGGACGATGCCTTGTTCGACTTTGACGCAGGTATCGAAGACGCCAGTGCCCCTCGTCTCTTTGTCCGCAGTGTAAGCCCATCCACCCTCGACGGTCTCCGCAAGCCTGGCCTTCGGCCCATGTCTCCCGACTCGAGCTCCGAGATCTCAGAGTCCAACAACGAGGATGACGACGATGAGGAGGAGGAGGAGTACATCAGCTTCTCGCCCAACAAGCACGGACTACTATCTCTCCGCGACCTCTTCATCAGCAGCCGCCCTCCAGTCCGTCCAAAGACCCCTGCTTTCAACCAAACCGCCAACAACACTCTTCTTACACCAACTGCCCTTTCAAGCAGCCCGAAGCTCCGTGGAAGGTCAAGGGGACGTGGTCGCCGTGGAGCCAGCTCACGGGGTCATTCAGCAACACGTCGACCTGGACATCTGTGGCGGGAGCCAAGCCCTGATGTATGGTCTATTGAGGAGGAGACCGAGGAGGAGTTGATGAGTGAGATTGGAAGCAGCTGTGGTGCTCGCAGCGATGTCAGCGATGATGAGGATGTTGAGGGTGAGAAGCGAAAGGATAACAAGTCCAAGCCTACTAAGAAGGTTCGCTTTGTGCTGCCAGCTGTGGAGGTTTAAGGGGTTGAAAGAGGAGGAGTCAACTTGCATAAGTCGGAGTTCAGGTTTTCATCTATCTCGTCTTTTTTTCTTCTTTTTAGCATTTATCTCAGGTTTTGCATCTGCATAGGCGGCGTTTAAGGCTTGCATGGAGGGAGTGTTGGGATCAGGAGGCAATGGCTGGTCCAAGGAGGATACCTATTTGCTGGGCATGCATTCAGTTGGTGCATCCACCAGAGGAGGATTGAAAGCTGGGAACACACACACACACAGCAGGCATATAGTCGTTCATAGTACATTTCTTCCGGAGCAATCCGTTTTCGATACCAATTTGGAATTCGGGGATAATACATTGGAATTAGTTTGGAACATTTATTTTTGGAGTGATATTTCTGATGCTACCTCGTGACACATAGTGCTTTGTACCTTGTGAGACTAAGACTTCGATGATCAGTTCTAAGGGTATTGTTCTCGTGACTTTGCTATTCTTTGTGCTTCCTTGGAACAGCGACTTCTTGGCTGGTCACGTCCAAGGTTAGGACTGACAAGGACATTGTCAGGTGACACACCTTTTAATTAATATTGCCTTGAGGATGGAAATTTCGATCTCATATTCAGGTCCCCCCCCCCCCCCAAAGTTCTCATTTCTTTGCAATGAAACAGCCCACTTGGTTTATATCTAATTTTTGTTAGGTACTCATATAACATAGTACCACCCCAAGAGGGTTAGATTTTGCCTGCGCTGCAACCTAGTGATTTATCATTATTTGCTCTGTTAAAATAACGATAGCCCATGGTCTCACACTCGACGGCCAAAGCCAGAGCTCATAAGCTTAGTGAGGTTCAACCTGGAGATCAAATCAGTTCTTGTTGTATTACCCTAGCTCGGTTGTACAACAATAGGAAAGGCCTAAAAGAAGGTTATCTTCTGTTCCAGGGTAAGTTGTCCCTGAGTGCCAGATCAACTGAACACAGCACGTTCTGGAACATAAGCTTAAGCAGATGTCCGAAACAATATTCGTTCATAGAAGCTGAAATAAATCAACAAGGTATGCGGCAAGTGGGCGCTGAGATCTCGGCAGTACATTCCGGCGCCACCATTCTTATTCCAGATACTTCCAGGGCTTCAAGATATCCCGTAATTGATCGGGAAGGAGTATTTGCGGGTCAAACAAAAAGCGGTATACATACTTGTCTGGTCTTGAATGGAACGCTCATGCTCGGCAACAAGGACCCAGCAATATCCTTGCTTTTCTTCTTGACTGGACAAAAGGCAGCGAACCAGATGAGAGTTGATCGTGGTCTATGGATGCCCAACGGGCGAAACTGGCTTTCCCCGGTTACGAAAGTCTAAATTCCAAAAACTTGGACATTTGATACATCCCATGGCTGAAACATGGTATGATAAATCTAGACCCAAGACTGGACAACCTCTTCTCTGTTCTCTACATTAGACTAGTAGTGTGAGCTCTTTAGTCCCTCGTCGTCAGCAACGAAAACAAGGCCGTATGGCGCTTGGAGGCTAGCAGCTGTTTGGCCAAGAAATGTGAGGGGCACCGCACCCATGTCAATGTTGTTTTGCTGTGTTGTTCAATTAATGGCTGTCTGCATAAATTAATGCTAGCACAGCATATCAGCTATTGAATACATATATGCATACAAACCCATCGAATAAATAGCAGAGATGTATGCTCCTTCGAGACGATACCAAGAAAATGGAAGGACCCTGAGGATCAAGAGCATTTTAGGTCGTAAATGAGAACTCATTATTGTCGATCTTCAATGTCCGAAGCAATATCGGGTTGGAGAAAATCGGAGATCGGATCCAGCCAGACACGGGTGGCTTGGATTTGTCGCGGTACTGTACATTAGACTTGGAAAGATGATTGTCTTTCAAAGCCACACTGGCCTATCATATGATAGTCTTCCGCTCTGACTCCACTACTCCAAGGTCAAGGGGTATGATGATTGACCCACTGAAGCCCTGGAAAGCCCCTGTTAATAAGGCGCCGCATCCCACTATCCCTGACCCTGATAGGTGGGATGGTGGCTTAAGTGTTGTTTACACTGAGCTTCAGGTGGGACCCATTTGGTTACCTGGGACACCCACGACTCAAGTCAATGGTCAACGACGCAACCTCCAAATTGAATGGAGGGCTCCTCTCCAACAGCTCAGGAGCTGAATGGCATAACAATCTTACTGTACCTCCCGTATATTGGAGATCCCTCCAATCCCTATCATTTGTACAAGGCTTTTCCCACTTCATTGACTTTGTCACACGGAGTATTACGTTGACATCCGTCATTTTCCCCTCCTCACCTGCATACCTACCTACCCACTATCGCTGTTCACTCCTCATTGCGATTGCATCAAGCATAGTTCAACGGCTGCTACGCCTTTTCGACGTTTCTCCAAAGCTTCCTGTAAACTTTACCGGACGCTGCGATACGATAATCCGGCGACACTTAATTGACGACATCAACGGTAACTTATCGCCAACGATCGAGAGAGCGACTTCGGCCTCGACTTGGACCCCGACCGCTTCTTTGCGACAGCTGCACAGCATGTTACCGAGCTTCAGGTACGAATCTTGCGCGAGCTCTCCTGCCTCCACTACATCAAACAATCATGCTTCCCCGCCATGTTGCGGCTGGCTGAACAACAGGCTCACCACTTTCAATTTCTAGATAGCTGAGATCATGTCATCACCAATTCCGAGCTCTCCGGAGGAAGCTGTCGAAGAAGCTGTCCTAGATCCCGAGACCCCTCAGAAAACCACCGAAGATAATGATGGAAAAGAAGCACCCAAGTCGGCACCGCCAGCAGCGGCTCGCGGCCGACCGCGTGCCAAATCAACCAGAGAGCCCACGCTTCTCCATGATTTCCTTTTGGGCCGACCCTCAAGATCACGGCAGGCGGCTGAACGTCACAGGCGGATGAGCTTGGAGGCTGTCAAGGCTGAACTGCGCCATGAAATGAGGCAGTCCCAAGTCAAGCGCATCCAGCCCCCTAATGGTGTCCGAGATCGAGTCAAAAAATGGCAAAAGGCAAATGCTGCCGCTATGGAGCAAACGCCAGACGATGCAGCAACTGAGCCACCCGATGTTGCATTTGAAGACGAGGATTTCCAGAGTGTGACGGAAGAGGATCGAGTCCGTATCAAGATGAGAAAGAAGCCCAAACCACCCAGCAACAAGACGAAGGAGAGTCTGGCTACAGAAGAAGAAGAACAAGAGGCTGCGCCCGATAAGACCCCCGCCAAAACACCCATCGAGACACCTAAGCCACCACCGGTCACACCAACAACACCGACGCCAGCGAAACATGTAAAACCACCGCCTAAGAAACGTGTTGTTAGCGATGAGCATTGGAGAAAGAATCGAAAACATGGGACGAAAAAGACCTCACCCGCCAAGATCCCTCCCCCGGGAAAGATACCAAAAGACTTTGTCTTCCGCACCCAAGCTAATCCCAAGGTCGCCAACAGAGTCAAGGCTTGGGCAGAGAAAATTGAGATTCCCGATCCACCGGCACCAAGGAGTCACAAGTCATCCAAATCGGTGGGCGCGAAACCGTGGACGGACGATACGGATAGCGAGTTCATGAGTGATAGCGAAATGACAGTAAGCAATGTCAATAGCAGTCGAGTAACTGCACAACGATCTGCCAAGTCAACGCCAGGACCCGATGACGGAATTCGAGTCACACCCATGCGCAAGAAGAGACAGAGTGGCGATGGTATCCGGGTGAGAGCCATCAGGACGACACTCACAGACGACGAAGGAATTCGAGTAAGACCTATGAGTGACATCTCATCCAACGCCGGAAGTACAGTGCGAAGTGTAAGACTGCGGCTCAAATCTGCTCCTAGCTCACGGAGACCTAGTATGAGCTCCGTGAAAAAGGAGATGAAGAAGCAAATGACAGACACTCCTAAGAGCGTCGGTGCAGCGACCGCGTCCGAAGTATCGGTCAAGAAATATATTGAAGTCATTGAGGATGACTCAGAATTGTCCAAGACTACGAGGACAAACGACAAGTCAGATCTATCCAAGACTGCATCCATCCAAGTTCTGGAAGATGATTCTGCAGTTGATACTCCTACGAAGAAGAGAACTACATCATCAAGCAAACCAAAACCTCGACCTAAGAGTTACCAACCGCCTACAAGCAAGCAGAAGGGCAAGGAAACATGGGTACCTGACGATGATTCCACTATCGAACCCTCTCAACTTGATGGATCAGATTTGTCTTCCAGTCTCCTGGCAAAGTCCATAGCAGACATTCCTGGGGACATCCCATGGGGCAACTCTGCGTTTACCGAACTTGATCTCCCTCTACGCGCTCGTGGAGGGCCGCTTCGAAGTCGTCCTATTCGACCTGCGCGACCTGCCAAGCCTGAAAGAAATACTAGCTTCAAGAATATGCCAAAGGTTTTCAAGAAGGTTATGGAGGGTGCCAACAAGATGATTCACGAGATTAATGAGCATCCCCCTCCGAGGGACGCTGTGCCTAATAAACCCACAAGTATTGAGAAGTGGCTCAATACCACCGTGGACCCTTTTGTTGAAGAGCCCAAATCGGAGCCACCCACAACACCTTTGAGCGAGGATCTGACAGATGAACCATCATCGCCCGAGACGATCAAGAGCCACCATCGTACGTCTCGTGCTGAGAAAAGGAAAGTGTCTTCTTCGACTATGAGCAGACCAGATACGGTGGATAAAACTATTCTGAGTGAGCCATTGCCAACGACGCCAGAGCCGGCACAGGAGCCTGCCAAGAAGAAACCTCAACCAACTCCTTCACCAAAGCCTACGCCTGTCAAGGAGTCAACACCAGAGCTGGAGCCTCCGAAGAAATCAACCCCCAAACCTGAGCCAAAACACGAGCCCAAGCCTGACCCTGAGCCGGCTCCTGCCAGAGAGCCTTCCCCAGAGACAATCACAGAACTCTCAACAGAGCTTTCAACAGAGATATCACCAGTGTCCTCACCTGAACCTGAAGCCAAGGCCAAACCAAAGCGTCAAGACACAAAGTACCCGACAAAGGCTCAAGGTCTCGCAGGCTTGAAGAGAACCAAGGCAACACGCAATACAGCTTCACCTGTCAAGTCTGGACCCAAGCACTCCCTTTTTGGTATGCTCAAGGAAGCATTTACGGGCGAATCGGGCAATTCTCTACCCAAAGTCAAGCCTTATCAAAGTCAGGAAGAACGACCCTACGATGATGAGCCCGAATCTGTGTATGCCGATTCTAGATACAATGACTCCCGCTACGATGATTCAAGGTACGAAGAGTCAAGATACGATGATTATCGATATGAGGACTCTCGTTACGATGACGAACGCACTTGCGACGGCTCCGAGAATTGGACCGAAACAGAGCTATCCAAGACTGAAAAGTTGAGAAGCGTCAGATCTGCATCTCCTGAAGAAGAACGGAAAACACCCCAACCTCAAAGACAGACTCCTGAGCCGCAAAAGCAGCCTCATGAGCAACCTCGAGAACAGCCTGAGGAACAGAAACAGGTTGAGGATGCTCGTGAGGCTTTACCGTCAGCGCGTATGGCGGGCCCTCGTCTCCCACCGCCTACTAGGGGTCAATATGAGTTGTCAACAATTCTTTCCGAGGAAGGCTCTAGCGCTGTCGAATCGGATCTAACCACTGATGTCACCCAATCCACTCTTACGCAATCCACAGGTTTCACAAAGGGTAGTCGACGTTCGAACTCGCGTTCAAATTCTAAAAGCCAGGGTTCTGGCCTCAAGAGGCGTCTGACACGTCACTCGGATCTTGTATCAGTCCTCTCACTTCCCGACGATAAAAACGTCCCCAGCGCCATCATAAGTAACCGTTCAAGACCCAGTATGCGGAAGAGCCGAGGTGGGGCCAATGATGTGACGAATGATGACCTGCTTAGGGAATTTGTTGAAGATGAGAGTCTCTATCTTAGAGAGTTGAAGACATTAGTCTCTGGTGTTATTCCAGTTCTACTACAGCAGGTCGTTAATGGCGACAATGCAAACGAACTTTTCGGCTCTGGTGGCCAAGTCACCAAGGCAGATGCTCTCTCGAAGTCTGTCGTGAACATGGGAGTCGCCCTAGAGAAGCTACAGATGGCCCATCGCAAGGCTCCCGTCCAGGACATCCGTCGACTTGCTTCATGGGGCCATGGAGTTGTGCCTATCTATCACAAATATCTTGACGCCTGGAGGCTCGGCTTTCAAGATCTCGTCGTCAACCTTGCACCGGTGGCTGGAGTCTTGGACGATGAAGATTCGCTTGTTGGCGCGATGCCACGGAACGATGCTGGTGATATCGTCGATGCTGCGGGTGAGCGGGTCGACGTGGCCCATCTGCTCAAAAGACCTTTGCTCCGACTTAAGCAAATTACTAAGTTCTTCAAATGTGTCGACTCCATACTTGGAACCAATGATACTTATGATCTTATGAACGACTTTGAGGACCTACAAGAAAAGGCCCGTCGTCGACATCGCGAAGAAACGGCTAGGTTGACAGACGAAGATGCGATCAACACCGATACAACTAGATCACGCGACCTCCGGACACTTGCTCCTATGGAGGATGTCTATATCGAGCCTTCGCGACAGGTGAGTGCCAAGGACTTCTTCTCCCTGGAGTTGGCGCACTCCAATGGTCAACGTCTAGAGTGCCAGATCGAGTTAGTGCACCGAGACAATCAACGCTATCCTGAAGACAAGGGCGACCTCTTGATCCGCGAGAATGGTGTCAAGGGTCGATCATACCTCCTGTTTCCGCCAGTACCCATTGAGTTGATTTCAGCCAGGACAGGAGATGGTAACTTTGATATGATTGTCATGATACGGGGAACACACAATGACAGGCCATGGCACGAGCTGCTCACTCTCACGACCGATAACGAAGATCAGATCTTGGACTGGCTCGATATCCTACCTGTCTCTCCCGTACCCCCCAGAGAGCCAGAGCCTAGTGTGATCGATGACGATGAACCGTACTCACAGTCTCGATCGCCTGACGTGCCAGTTGGTGTTCGAGGATCTTCTCGCAAATACTCAGCTCAATCCCTGCGAAACTCACATTCACGCCGTTCATCTGCTGCCGAGTCACCTCCAGCCAGTCCAACCACGCCTAAGCGAGCACTTCCAGCCCGATACCGTCCCCGATCAGCCTCTCCAGTAACTTCTCCTCCAATGAAGTCGCCTGAATACTATGATTTCCAAGCAGTGGCAAACGAGTACGACCTCGATTTGGAACGACCCATGACCCGACAGAGCATAAAGCCTGATCCTCTCAATATCACCAAGAGCTCAGTTAGTTCATCTAACCGAGATGATGGCGCACCACCACCACCAGCTCACCGAACCTTCAGTCCCAGCCCTCAACCTGGAGCCAAGTCCAAGTACTCCAAACCACCTCCTCTGGAGCCACCCACCAGCAGTCGTGTCAAGCGCCGCACATCATCTCCACTCAAGCATGAATATCTACCTTCGGACCAGTCGTCGATATCTGGCACTTCCATTACAGGTAGTTACGAAAACACCGAGGAGGAGGATTTCACCGAATCAGACTACAGCTACGATTCCTCCGATGATGACGATATTGAGAGCGTTGACCTGCCAGAGACCGAGCTTGGAGTTAGTATTAGGGATGACGCTAGATCCCGAGATTATATCAGAGACGAACTGGACAATCAGTTGGAGACCTTGCATGAAGAAGAATACCCCGAAGATGAGCCCAAGCGACATCAACTTCACGAATCCATCGTATCTGGTCCAACAGACAGCCTAGCGCCCTCCAACTCTGCTTCTCAGGCTGGCTTATACGGACAGAAGGTTGCGCCAGAAGAGAATGCCCAAAGATTCAGTGCTATGATTTCGAGGTGGTCCGACAAGGGCATGTGGAAGAACATCGCGGCAGAGAACCTTTCAATCATCGTTACTCCCGGTCTGATTGAAGCCTACTCCGTCCACAGCGGAGCTGAGCAAGGGGACAAGCCAGTGCTCGCGCTTGATCTCACTCCACTTGTGCTAATTCGTCAAAGCACAGCTGTCGACCTTGAAATCCGCTCTTCAGTTAGATCAGACTGCAATCTTGCCAGCTCTCACGGCGGAGGAAACTTTCGCTTCCGATGTCACAACGGGCCTGACTGCTACAATCTTTACATGTCGGTTCATCATTCTCGTCTTAACAACCAGAAATTCATCCAACTGGAAAACGAAGCACGATTCAGAAGCTTTGGTGAGCACAAGCCACCTGTTGAGAACGACGACACCAGCAGCCGACGACGAAGCTGGTTCGGTCGCAAGAACAGCTACCGTGGTTCAGTTCGTGCGCCTACCCAATCATATGACGGTGCAAGCACTACTCCCTCATCCACTCTCTCCGCTTCCAGCTTCCTCAAGAGACTCACTGGACGCGGACTGCCCTTCAGCTTGGCCCGTTCCTCCGTCAAGCGTAATAGCCGCTATGGCGGCACCAACACTCCGGGGTCTTCTTCTTATGGCGGCAACACACCCCGCTCACCCTCCATCAGTGTTGAGAACAGCGGACGTGGACCCTCAAGCTTTGGTACAGAAGATCTCAAAATCCGCCTGCACCTCCTCGTCGCGGCCGCCAAATGGGAGGACTTTGGTAACTGCAAGCTCTCCATCCGACGACCTCCTCCAGGCTGGCACCAGGCTCTTCGTGCCGACCATGGTATGGAGAAGCGTGTTACTGTTACTACTATCCCACGCAAGGACTCGGAACAACCAAAGGTCTTGCTGGATGCCGTCCTGGGCAGCGGTTGTTTCACAGCAATGGGCAGCCGCGGTATCGTATGCGGTGTCTGGGAGGAAATGAGGGACGGCAATGGCGTTGTTGGCGTTGTCCCAGCTACGGGCCCGACAGGCGGCAACGTTAAGAAGTGGTGCTTCCAGTGCGCCAGTGTTGCAGAGGCAAGCTGGGTCCTGAGACTTGTTCACCAAGAAGTCATGACCGTCTAAACTCATCCACACAAATTCCCTTTATCACTTTTCTCGTCCCTGGTTGCAAGCATATTCGCATTCCTGGGGCTTCCCGGACTTTTTGCATTATTTACTTTGATATCCCGGTGTTGCTCCGCACACCATCACTTCTGCATTTGTTCTTCTTTCTCAACGCATAGCATGGCATGCAGTGAGACTTAACGATACCACATTTTCTTGAAACCTTTTTTAATTTGATCATGCATACCAATTTTGTTGTTCTTTCGTACATGCATCTAGACATAGGCGGATGGCGTCTGGGCGGATTTTACCTGGGCTTCCGGTGCAATCTTGGGCCCACGGGAGCATATTGTCAGCATGAATTTTGGGAGTCATCATGAAGATGTTGGAGGGCTTGTTTATTTTACTGAACATAGCAGAGGGGTGTAAGCACGTATGGTGAGGAGAGACGGGGCGATATATAGAGGATGACAATAAAGATTACAATCCATAAATCAGTATCTTTGAATCGATCGATGTGACCTTCATAACGTGTTTGCATTCCCCATTGGTGCCTTTTAGTGTGGTAGTCTAGACAGACGTCAAGTTATCTTCTTCGACCCGCACCTAGCTACCCTGAACCCAAAAAAAACGCATTCTCGTTCAGAGCTATAAGCCAACAACCGTCACTAGGTCACGTTGCGCAGAGCTTTAAATATGATAGAACTCAGCCTTCGGCTTGTCACGATTTCAGTCAACCAAAAACAACTCCAATCCAAATCCCGACGCTGTGTAGTATGCAGTCGTCAAACTCTGTGTGTTGCTATCTGCAACGAGAGGTGGGATATTTTAACTGTTGTACAAGAAACCCTCGTCATTGATATGCTCCCTCCCCATTGCCATCCAAAGACAAATGTTTTCATAAACTAAAAACCGGACCACTCCAATCTATAGAGGCGTGGCAGCTGACCATCCTGAAACACGAATACAAGAAATACCAGATAGAGAGAGGGACGAGTGGATAAAACCCCGGTTTACCCTCTGGAAGAAAAAAAAAAGCAGTGTGTCATAAGATCATGAAACTGGAGCCACGGGCTGTGGTTTACCGCCGTCAACGATAATCTGCTCGTGTATGCGAGAAGCTGTGTCTCCGAACTCGAGACGTTTCCAGGTCTTGATACGGGCTTCGTTGGTATCGACCTCGAATAGGCGTACGCGACGGTGGTAGCCACCGTAACCAGCGTAGCCGCCGAAGCCGGAGCCACCAGCGTAACACATCCACAAAGCAGGGAGCTTTGTTTCCCCCTCGCCTGTTAGGGATAGGGAGCAGTAATCGTTGCAGTGATCACTAGGAATTTGGTCAGTGGTTGCAATAGACAAAGGGATTATTTCAAGCTTACTGTCCTGCGCTGACCATGACAACACCCTGTTCAACAAGGGCATCGCGGAAGCCAGAGTTATAGATAGGGGCGGTAACACCCTCTTTCCAGTCGCCCACACGCGGTAGTTCTGGGTTAGCATATTCCGTAAGGGGGATATGGATAAAGGCGACGTCCATGTGTCGTCCTGTGTAGTCATTGTGGTTCTTCTTGAGACCAGCGGCCGTTTTTCTGAACCACTCTATCTGGTTAGGCTTGACCCAGTCATATCCGGGAAAGTTTCGCTCATCCGGCGTGTAAGCATGGGTATCCAAAAGGTAGATGGTCAATGCAGAATGATCGGTCTTCCCACGGGCCAGAACTTCGACATAGTAGTTGCCAACTCCGTCGATATCTGCTGGCCCGGCGGTAGAAAGAGAATAGGGAAGGTTCTCCATGATTGCCATCTGCGCCTCACGAGACATAGTCTTTTCGTCGTCGTGGTTACCGAAGATGGCAGCATATGGAATCTTTCGTTCAATTAAGAGGGAGACAATCTTGAACATGGCCTGAATAATGTTAGAAGTGAACACCGTGACAAGGAAACTGGAGGAACACTAACAGTTGGTGCGTCCGGTGCTGTGTCACCGTTGACCTGGTCACCACTCAATACTACCAAATCGGGCCTCTCATCATCAAGGATACGATTGATGAAGTCGAGTGTTCTGGGATCTGCCTCGCATTTTCCACCATTGTAGGAGTTGGGGACAGCCTCACGGCATACGCCGACCCCGGTACTAAGGTGCAGATCACCGATCTGCATGATCTTGTATCGTCCATCATCGCGGATCCGGGGTGTATGTTTCTTGACCTCACGGGCTGGGCCTCGGCGCACAGTAAGTTGGACGCAAAGCAGGTTGCCGCCCGTATTCAGCAGCAGGGGTGTTCCGGTGACAACATATCCTTCTCTTGCCTCAACAGCATCATCTCCGAACAGAACATCAAGATCGGTCACAGCCTGCTTCGAATCGCTAGCCTTCCTCTTGGCCGAACGTTTGATCCAAATACCAGCAGTGCGAGCCTCCCAGACGTCATCTGTTTCTCCCTTGGGCTGAGGTTGAAGTCTGCCGACCGCAATGTCCACCACGACTCGATCTTCCTCGGTAAGGTCCTCCTCATGTTTGCGCATGACATATAAGTAGGCGTTTGTAGTCCATGTCCTCCCAAGATACAGGTCTTTGTCGACCCGGTGCCATTCTTTGTCGAGATTGCAGGAGGAAAAGGGATTGACACTTGAACATGTGACTATTGTAACATCGGTGACAATAAGTCCAGGGTGGTGGGATGGCATGTAGCCATGAATCGAATTGGGGAGGACACGATAGTTGCGGTCGAGGAAAGCGATGACGAGGAAGGTAAAAATGGCAGCGCCAGCGAGCTGAGCAGCTGTTCGGACCTGATAATAGGAATATGATTAGTAAAACTGGCTTTGGTATACCGCCTCGGACAAGGAAGCCAAGTGATTGAGAGACGTACAATTCGTCGAGTCATGATGTGAGGATTGGCGAAGTATGGAGGGCAAGAATCGCTCAAGAGAAATATTACTATAAAGTACGGAGCACTTCAAGTAGAAATAGCCAGGTCCTGGCGATTGTAACGGTCATTCGGGAGCTGAATGGCAGGCCGAACTTTTCGCATCTTCTAAGGATAGGTTGGGATGCTATTGCATGATTTGGAGAGGCCAAGTCGAGAGTAGCGATAACGGAATGAATGCGCCCGAGTTTTCCGATCGAGGTTAAGCGGTTTCGACGGTCGCAGAGGTTTATGTATTGAAGCCGTGGCTTTCGCAGGATGTCGATGTCGATACCAAATGAAGCGATCGACAGACAAATCGTGGGGACGGGGAAGAGGGGGACGTGACGAGACGGGCCCAAGTTAAAGTTGGTTGCTGAAGTACAATACAGCACCGGACAATAGAAAAAAAGTGGCGAGCTATGGACAGTACTTCAAGCACTGAAAAAGAAACGGTAACCGAGATGAAACTCTCGACTGGATTCGATCAAAATGAAAACAGGAGAAAGAAAGGGACCTCTCAAGTTCCTGACCGCAAAAAAAAGGGCCAAGGCCAAGAGATCATTTCGAGTGATACTGTACGGATACCTGCTTGACGTTTTGTCTCCTCCTTCTCCTTCTTCCCCTGGTGAACCGCAAAAAAAGGGTACCTCATGAGACTGATGTGGAGTAACCGGCTGGGATCCGGAGGTTACCTTATTCTAAGCTGGACTAGGGGAAGATCTTGTGGCAGCAACCTTTTTTAATATCTGACCCTCGGGAAGTCTGGGGAATAAACTCAGGTACATACTTCACTGTTATTATGCTAACGTTATGAGCATCCACTTCTTTCAGATTATTAACGGTTCAGTTCTATTCAATACATCGAGGAGTATTGGAAAAGAATCTTTGTGCTTCTCGGGCCCTTCCATCCGGGACTCTCTACCTATCTGTACGATTCTCGCACAAGTACAACAAGAGGTTGCTCAGCTGTACAGGCCCATTTTGGGGTTACATTGAATGAATGCGCTCTAGATGCGGCCACGTGAGGCCCTCCACAACCATCAAGTACTAATGCTAGGTAGGATCATGTGGTAATGTATTCTGTAGGCAGCCTTTTCTCTGCTTCAACACCTGTCGATGCTAGCTAGTCAGACAATAGTGCATTGACCTGTCGGAAGCACAGTTTGACAAGAATCGAACGGTAAGACATCTGATTATAGTGAGGCTGCTTACATCTTCTTTGCTACACCGAGACTCTATCACATAGTCCGTAGAGTTAGTACCTAGTACTGAGGTAGATCGAGTCCCAGAGACTAAAAGATCAACTGAAATCGTCAGTGGATCTTGCTAACCTGATAATGTATTGGTCATTTGAATTTTTAATCGCCAAAACTCCTTCTTATACCCTTTAAATCTGGAAACATGGTCGAGCTCATGTACCATAAGAATGAGGCCCTCCAAAACAGCTTGTATGAAGCCTCCACTCTAGGCCACTGTAGACAAAGAGCTCTGCTAAGCTCCTTTGTGAGCTTGGATGGTCTGTGCACGCCCATCTCCCTGCGAACAGAAAGGAATTTGTGTCCAAGAGTCGACAATAAAAACAGCACAGAGCCATAACTCATAACCAAGCTCTATTGTCCACGATTTAAAGTCGGGCTCCAACACCAAACAGGAATCAGGCACGACCCACTAAAATCTCGAATTCATACGCCAAGCGTCATCCCCAACCGCGTAACCAAAGCAGAGCTTCCATTCTTCATCACTTTATTTCGAGTTTTCATATATACGCGCATCACTCTCGCCGTTGAAGTACTAGTCACAATTCATATCGCAATCCCATTTCGATCCATCAAACGCGCCTCCAACCCCCCTTTCTTTTCGCATCATGGCCGAATACTCCTCGCTCAAGGTGCCCGAGCTAAAGAAGCTGCTGGCCGACAAGGGCCTTCCTCAGACGGGAAACAAGGCAGATCTTATCGCGAGG
The DNA here is from genome assembly GCA_013186375.1 of Fusarium aywerte. Taxonomy (NCBI): domain Eukaryota; kingdom Fungi; phylum Ascomycota; class Sordariomycetes; order Hypocreales; family Nectriaceae; genus Fusarium; species Fusarium aywerte. Next base: position 49,676 of record JABCQV010000326.1, read on the forward strand.
CTCCAAGAGAACGACAAGCAGTCCGAGACAGAGGCGAAGCCCGGTACGTCCACCGAACCCTAGATTCGCTCCCATTTCCTCGCGCGCGAAATTCGTCGCATCGAAAAACATCGACTAATTGTATCCTTTTCAGCCGAGAACAAGGAGGATGAAATCAGCTACAGTGACGACGAGGCTCCTGCACCCACCGCTGCCGCTCCAGCTACCTCTGCGCCCGTTGCCGAGGCCCCTGCTGCTGAGGCCGCACCTGTCGAGCCCGCGCAGGCTGAGGAGCCTGCGGCAGAGAAGCCCGCGGAGACAGTAGAGGCGCCTGCTGAACCTGAAAAGTCTTACGCTATAGGGTTGTCATCCACTGCTGCTGATGACGAAGCCAAGAAGCGTGCTGATCGCGCTAAGCGATTTGGCATTGAGGATGATGAAGACGCGAAGAAGCGCGCTGACCGTGCGAAGAGATTTGGTCTCGATGAGAAGGAGTTGGCTACTACCCTCGACTCTGCTCTTCCCGAGCGCTCGCGAAAGCGAGGCCGAGACAACAAAACCGAGACCGAAGGAAACCGACCGGGCAAGCGACAGAGTATGGATCGAAGAAACGGTCCTGGCGGACGACGACGAGGAGGACGTGGTGGCCGCGACGGCGGTCGTGATGGCGGCTCTCGTAAGGAGGGCGCGGCGACCCGAAGTGGCATTCTTGACGATCCTACCGAGAAAGCCAAGGCAGAGAAACGCGCAGCCAGGTTCGCTGGGAACTGATTCCCTTAGACAACAACAGTGCCGCAACCAGGCAGAACAGACTTTTATGAATGGACCTTTTCTAGTTGTACAACAATATTTTTTTTTTTTTCGTTTCCGAGCGCAGACTATCAAGGATACTAAATGAATAAAGAGGGAATTGGCGTTTTCGGCCCGGCCAACTTCACTTCCCATCAGTCATAGACTTCCTGGCCTGAAGATTTGACCTTTAAACCTACAAGGAACAACGAAGTTGTCGAGTCGGTTTATTGGTCCTTGGAATATTTATCTTCTTTATCTTGACCTGGAGCGATAAGTCCTATGTTAACCCTTGGACTGGTGAGTGCCCTATTGTCAGTTTTGCTAGGACACTGCAACGGGATCTGGGCAATATCCTGTCTCTTGGGAATATCTCTTGAGTAGATGAGGCCCCTTTATGGGCAGTCGAAACAGATTTCAATGGATATCTCGTTCACAGGAGGAATACCCTACACTCCGAAATATCCCGGGGCAATAAAACAAAACACCAAACATATAGCCACAAGCTTTCTCCTATCTTGACGCTATTCGGACACGGTGGCCTTGCATACGCGAGATTTGTACTGGGATCATCCTTCGAAGTCGGAAGAAATAACACGATCCGAATGGTCATCTAAGAGCAAGTCTCCGAAGCCTGAATTTTAATCAACACATTGGAGATCAACTAACTTAGCCTCTTTTACGCTAGCCTCTCGTTGAAAGCTTTCGGGTACGAACCGAAGATGGATAGCTGGGGCTAGGCTGACTTGAAGCTTCAGATGCATATCCACTACAACTCAACACCATGACCTTGCTTAGATCCCACTGAGGATACGGCGGGATTGAGGTTCCAGGACGGGGAAATCTCCTTTCATCTCTAGCTCCCGAGATATTTGTGCGCCGTTACACGACTACCGGGGCCGCGATGTTGGTCTTGCAGTACCCCTATTTCCAGAGCCACTTGGACTGCCAATGCTACAATCTTGCCGGATCAAGGACTATGTTGTACTAGAGGCCTCACTGAAGGTTCTGGGCACACAGGAGAGAAAATTTTCATGATTCTGCAGGCACCGATGACAACTCGGACAGTCAGCTGTACTAAGAGCTGATGGCTGGCGAAGTAACTGACAAATTGGGAAAGACAGTTCAGTAGATTTCATAACTTAATGCCATATTGGGCCGGTCAGCTCTTTGCGTCATATCTTCACACTTCACAAGAGATTCCGAGAACCAGCCCTGTCAGGACTAAAGAATTTTACAGGTGTAAGCGATTCGTGAATACGCCCGTCCATTAAGCATATGGACGTTAACGAGTAGGAAAGGGGAAGGGGTAGACCTTGATAGCTGGAATCTTGTCTGGTTCAATAATCGAGACCAAGAAGCACATGATGGGTAGCTCGAAAACATCTGCAACCAACAAGAAACACAGACCCGCGGCTGCGCTAATCCCGCAATTCCTAATGGGCTCATAGTCTGTTGGAAGACGCAAGCCACTATCTCCGTTCTCGGACGACCTTGCTATCTGCCGAGCAGTGCTAGACAAACGTGCCGTGGCTGCCATACCCCAATGGCCAACGGGTCTTTAATAACACCATTTGATGAGCAGAGGATCGGACACTATAAAGCGAGATAACACCAAGATCACCAACAACGTGATCCTCTGGCTGTCATGTTCCCAAACGCTTAGCTTCGAGACCAGTCTCAGACAGCAGACCAATAGCGATGGCAAAACCCCTGCCCACGCGATAAGGCAACCCTGGTCGCCGAGCCGTCTGGCGGCTATGGTTGGCAGAGAGGCGGCTAAGGCAATTGGAGCAATTGAAAATCCACCCCCCAGCGGACTCCAGTGTCTCCAGCTTGGCCGTTGGACGGCTCAGAGCCTTTCAAGTGACCCTTTCCTTTCGGTGGTGGCCCGCTTGATCATCCCCCAAGCGAAATAATGGCTTTCACTACTACGGCTTGCGCAGGACGGGCTGGGAAATATTGCAGCTGTTAGATGAGTTGTCAATGAGGCAAAGCTGCACGAACGGAAAAACTCTTTGCATTTGCATTCGTCCATTCACCGCTGCCCAAAGTAGAGAGTACTTTGACGTTGAATTCGAGTGACTTTACAGGGGGGCACCTCGAATTCAAGCATCAAGTTGTATCTGATTGGCTCGGCCGACTGACAAGCCACACTGGCAGGGGTGAGGTGCTTTCATCGTCTGCCGGTATGGCCAGCCACGCGCCATCTGCCACGTCAGTGAAGCCCTCTCTCTCTCCCAAGAAGCAGGGACACCAGCCTCAAGATCTTCCAACAAGGATGGGAATAACTCTGTACTGTGGTGGGCATGAGAAGAAGGAAGAAGAGTTTTTGCCGTGGCGGAGCTGGCCCTGCTGCATCTTGTGCATAATGGGATGCCTCTCTGTAGCCACTTTTGGCAACATGTTCCCCATCGTGCAGCAAGATCTAAGACTGATCTAGGAACGACATGGTCGAAATTCCAAGATTTGTCTGATTTATCGACGTCAAGACATGTTTGCCGCCTTGCCAGCGCATCCGCCTTGCCACTGTTCAAAGCTGTGAATTACATATTCTACAGTAGCGTACAATATAGACTATGGCTGTTCCTATTCTCAGCTAGCCAAGGAACTACCCAATACCTACAGGGCCTAGTCGCACACACCGATCTGGACCCAACTTGGCGGCTCAAACTCTCACCGAACGTTTGGGACGTGATCTCGTGAGAAGGGGCGTTCTTTCTTTTTTACCAGGATAACCGATATGGAATGTTTAAGACATACATGGGGGAAAAAAGAATGCCTTGTGTCTTGGAGTGACGTCGTTAAAACCAGGAATTGTACATTCCCTACCATTTCGACTGACGACCGTTTCAATACAGGTTTGCTTGTTTGGGTCTCGTGAACGTTTCTCGACGCTCAATGTGCTCATCACGGGACTAAATCGGATGGCGGTGAACTCTGCGATATGCCTAACCAGCCAATACGCAAATTCAAGAATTAATGCGTCGTATCGTGTAATCGCCCATGAGCAAAAAAAATATCTCTCTACTTTGCTCCGCCTCGCTGTTGAGATCCGCCTAACTAACAGAATTTGTTGTTACAACGAAACAAGGAAAAAAAACCGTGAGCTCCCTCTTTTACCAACGCTCTTGCCGAAATATAGTGAACCCTTGTCAATAATTCACAAACAAGGGTCTTGAGCTGCTGGGAAGCATTGGCGAACAGGTTGAGGGGCATTATGGATCAATCGTTCGTGGTATTTGTTTTTTTCTTACATACTGTTACTACAAGGGGAAAAAAAAGCACATGCAGGAGAAGAAGGGGTTTCTTCTATATCTGCAGAGTACCATGTCTCCCTATCATGGAGTATCAAATCTGACGGGTTGGTGGAGTGAAACGAGTACATCTTGATTATTGGTAGAAAATCCTTGATGAACAACCAATGGAATCAGTGAATCCTTTGACGATGGGCGACTGTCAGGCGCTTTGCGTAGCGAGTTTCAACGAATGGGAGGGAGGGTAAGAGAATGAAGCCCCCCCCCGTTGTCTGCGGGACGAAGCAAATTCGCTTTGCGCCATGGGCTGAATGAACGTTGAACCCGTCTTCTAACTACCTGCTTCTAATCAAGACTCCATTAAAATATGCTCACCGATGCTTCGATATCGTGACCAGAGGCATGGAAACTTGCCGTAGGAAAAAAAAGCCCATTATTCCCGCGCCTATCTAAACGCCGCTCGGCGCCAACGACGATTCCGGTAATATGGGCAGCAGCTCAGCTCTCGAATGATGCTATTCTTATCCTGCCTGCCTTTGACTAGAGTTGCATAAGTTGGATCATATTATGGGTCATGGCCTGTGGTTTTCTGGCTGCATCTGCAACTGCGACTGCAACTCATGCAGCTGGTCTGGGGGGCTTGGGCGGTCTTTGACTTACAAGGCAGCCCTGGAATCGCCCCAGGATCTTGACCCCTGTCACGGAGGGCCGACGACGTGCCACAGTTGTGTGTGTGTGTCGTTTGGAGACTTGATTCGAGGTCAATTTGTTCTTGGTCATATTGCGAATGTAGAAAACACCAAATACAATTCGAGACATGTTATTGTAACTACTGCAGTCAGATCATCCTACAAAGGAATTCAGAGTTAGACTTTTTTTCCCCATGCGGGGCAAACTTTTGTAACGGACTCGCCCGTTAAACTGTTAGCCCAGGTCCCCCACGAGTCTTACTGTAAAGTTCTATCTAAATAAATTAAAAAATGTCAATCTACTGCACTGTCAATGAAAGCCACAGGTCCACTAATGACTGGATCTCAGAATTCACGCATGCATGCAAGCTTAACACTGTACCGAAGTATTGATGTTGTTGTTCGGAATCGAGATGCATCTACTCGATAAGCGGACGAAAGCATCTCTCTCTCTCTCTGTCTTTGGTGCTGACGTCCATCAAAACAAAAAGCTGATTTGGGAAGGTGAGGCTAGAGATTTGGGGGGGGGGGGCAAGACATTTTGGAAAGACATGCAGCTTAGATCGGCCTGTGAGAGAGCGCCAAAGTGAGACATTTTGATATGCATGTCTAAGACATACAGATGTCTTTCCCAACGACGTCGCATGTTGTGCTGAAGAAGAAAGAGAAAAAGGAAGAAGCGCCGGTGACAGTCGATCATCACAGTGAAGTCTTTCTTTTTGTCTTTTCCACACACCCACTCATTCACCTATTCTATCATGCTACCCCCGTTTAACACAACCATCGATGGGCTTTATACTTTGGCTCCGGAGTGATAGATAGATAGATTTACGTATCCTTGACAGTGGGAATCTGAGTCGTCAATGGGAAAAGATAATCAGTCACTTGCGGACACAATTTGCCCTTGTCTTGCCTCCCCCCCCCTTCCCTTTCAACTATCTTCATCACCTCCAAAAGCGGAACACAACCAACATCAACACCCACCCAAAACCGAGCTGTTATCCCCTGCACCCGCATCAATTCTTGGTCAGGCTTTTTTTTTATTTTAATGTTGGTGAGATATTTGATCTTGATTCGATACCCAGTTTCTTACTGTTATTTTTTCGTATTTCCATTTCGGGCCATTGTTTCTTGTTTGTCCCATAGCTTACCAACACAAGATAACATTCCCTGTGTAAGGTACTCTGTATCATGGCTAAAGATTGGATGCTTGACTCCCCATCGGCCCATCCCTTTCAAGGACCTCTCCGCTAACGGTGTAGATAACCCACGTCCCAAGCTGTCCAGTCGTTTTTGTTATCTTTCTCGTTGCTTGTCGTCGCTGTTGAATGTCTCGTCTCGTCTCGTTTCTAATAAAGACCCCACTCATCCAAGGGTCCTTCTAAAGTGACCAGGATTTGGATTTGCCGTGCAAATCGCTACCAGGATGTGATGCCCAATCACTGCGTCAAGATGGTATGAAGCCTTTCCTACTGGATAATATCGACATGCACCCCGAAGGAGGAACGCGGCGCAGTTGAATGTATGGGCTCCGCTTGCTATTTTCTTGCCGACCAAACGGATGACTCACCCTCGAGCGCTTTTTTTTGTTAATCGCCCACCTACAACAGAGTGTCGATAGAATAGTATCGGCGACTCCACTTGGAACGCACCCAAAGAAAGATGCAATAATGCGATGCGATGCGATGCCTGCAACACACACTCGACCAGGGGTCAACTGCACAGCGAGAGCAAGAGCCAGGGCAAGGATGATCACGGTTGGGAAAAGAAACGCCACAGTCATGGTCAATGTACCCTCACCCTCCATCTCAGGTACTCATGTACTGGATGTCATCGTCCTCGTCCATTGCCTAAATACTACATAGAGTATATGCTCCCGTCTCCGTCTCGGCCCTCCCCGCTATTACCTACCTACCTACCTCCTACCTTGGTTCTTTTCTTACCTTGATTTTCTATATTCGTTCTCTTGTTGCCACTGTCTCGAACCTTTTTTCTCTTTTGTCTCATGTCTCTCTCAACTTCACTCTAATCAATACTCGCCGACCTACTCTACCTCCACTTACACTCCAACCTTTTGGGGTGACGCTACTACTGTACTATACACTCATCACATCGACCGAAGCGCCAACTCTCACAACTACGAGGTTTAGGCGCGGCTTTATCCCACCATTCACACCATCACCATCGAACTAGACCTCTTCGAGTTTGATAATTTACCCACACCATTACAGTGCAAGCCGAATTCCCCTCCACACTAATAACAACGACGACTGCTCGCTCTACTTTTTCCGATTAACGGTTTCCGTTAAACTGCTGCTTGCTACCTTGGCTTTTCTTATATACCCCGTCATCTACACAACTCCTTTCGTCCTCAGTGAAATATGGTACTAGGTATACGAAATCGATATTGAAGGTTGGAAGATGGAATCTCAAAGATTGGGGTCTGGTCTGCCACCCAGGCCCTCGGAACCATCTCGCATCAGACGGCCTGGACTTGGATATGGATATGGATCTGAACCTGGACTTTCTTCGACCGCTCCAAAGTCACTCAACAGATCAGGAAGGAGAGAAGAAATTCCACGATCATTGCCGAAGCCCTCTTCGGTTTCTCGCTCAGCTCCGACTCCAAGGGTACCTCAACCTAACACAATTACTCCTACTACTCGAAGACCATCACTTCCTCAACCCATATTACGACCTAGCTTAAATCACCAAGCGCAGTCATGGGGGTCATCGTCCACTTCGACATCCATCCGATCAGCTGCCAACCACCATGGAAGTTGCGGGTCATCGTCGTCGACACATACCATGGACAACACAAGGCGCAACCCAAATGTATTGCGAAGGAAGAAGTCATCACTTTCTGGCGACGCTGACACTACCCGCAATGGCTCTTCCCGAACAGACTCTTCTTCGGCCCAGCATAAACGGCACGGCTCCGTTGAGCCTGTATTTGGCTTTCAGTTGGACAGAGAACTTACCTCTAGCCCGGCCGAGATCCAAGTTGCTGAAGTTGTCGAGGTGAAGAAGCATTCCAAGTCACCAGTTATCTACCCTGAATTGGACCGTTATAGAAATGTCCGACGACCCTCGGATGGCTCAGATAACCGAATTGAGGTCCCATTTCGCTTAGCGACACACGACCTACCGCCCCCAACTCCAGCCAGTCTACTATTTTCTGGGACTAGTGGAAGCCCGTCTACAAGGTTCTCCGAGTCACCTGGACCAGGGTCTTATAGTCGCGATACGACGCCAACTTCGATTGCATCTCAATCACCTTGTCTTCTTGCACCTGTTCGCAGTAATCAGAACAAGAGCCGACTTCAAAGCCCCGTTCTAAACAGACCTCCCGTGACCCGCAGGACAACTGGAAACGAGGTTGATGCTATTCCTATTGACCCCCATGGTCTAGCAGCCGTGAGGGAGTCTCTGACTTCCTCGTCTTCGAACTCGACTGTCCGAGAAGCCACTATCAAGAAAAAGACCAAGAACCTGCCACCTCCTCCACCAAGCCCCCCACCACGCAAGTCTTCGCAGCACTTCCGGGAGGAGACCTCGTCGCCAAAGTCGGTGCGAAAGGTATCGAGACCTGTTTTGCGATCCCCTTCTCCTGAGAGAAATGCTCAAACCTCCGCATCGCCAAGAGCTATTCCTCCTTCACGGCCCAGCAGAGATGGCACCCCTGACATGCAATCCCAGCTGTTCAACCCTATGCCAATCATCCACAGCAACCTCTCTACACAGTCTCTCCCATCTGAGCGACATGGAAGCGAGAATGCTGTCCCAGGAGCTCTTTCACCCCCCAAGCCCCAGTTCACCCATACAGGACGGACGGCCTCGACATCTCAGCTTCCCATCAAAGGTGAGGTGTATGCTCAACCTGCGGCCAAGCCTGCTGCCGAGCCAAAGAAGGGAAAGGGTCTTGAGCCACGAATGACGCGCACACCAAGTCCTCATGTGTCTGGATCTTCTTTCTCTCGATTCTTTGGTCGCAGGAAGAACTCCAGCACAGCACAGCCCGAGAAGCCTGAGAAGGAGAAGAAGCTCGTTCGCAAGGGACCTGCAGCTGGCACTGGTCACGAAGGTTATGGACGCATTGGCGCTGCCAAGAGACGCAGTGGAAGCATCAGCAATACGACTCGTAACGGACCCAGCAACCAGGCGTCCCAAGAACCCCGTTCTAGCAACGATTCCTTTTTGTCAGATCGTGTCAACCCAGTGGTCATCGCTGGAGGTGAGATTATAGAGAACCGGAACGCCAGCTCTGAAATCTCCCGAAATGGAAGTTTGCAGAGTTTGGCAACCGATGAGGCGAGACTAGGTGGTTCGCAGTTGCCAGTCTCTCAACAAAAAGCTCGAAACACTCTCTGGCCATCGCCCATGTCACGCACTCCTCATCCTGCTTTTGGTTCTCGCCGACCTTCAGAGAGCAGTGATTCCGAAGGTCCCACGATGAAGTCAACACTTGCTTTCCGTCGATCGATTCACCGTCTGCGCTCCTCTCCTGACGACCCCTTGAAGCTACCTCAGCCTATCAACACTTCCGGCTATACATCATCGCCCATGACCAGCTTCGACACTAGTGTAATGTCGGATGATTCTCATTTTGAACTCCAGCGGGAGATGTCATACGAGGCAAAGTCGTCGCACCCTGCACCAAAGAAGCTAGTCAAGAGGCCGCGCTCGCCTCGCAAGTGGAACTTGTTTGGTAGATCAACACAAAACCAGCAAACCAAGCAGGGTGAGAAGGTTTCGGCTACTGTTAAAGTGGTCGAAAAGAAGCCCTTGGCCTTCTATGCCATGATGGACTCGTCAGAACAAGAAGACAGTGAACCAATGGACATTCAGGATGTTCTAAGGTTCGCCGAGGTTTATTCCAAGTCTCCTAGTGCCGGGGGCACTCCCGAAATTTCTCAGGGTACACCGGAGATGCGAGCATCGACTGAGTCTCCGAAACGCCCCGCCGAGCCTGTGCAGCCCCCAAGAAGGGAGAGTATCGAGATCAAGGCTAAAACTCGGGTGCCTGTTATTCAAACGGGTGCAGCACCAAAGAAATTGACTCTGCAGCCTAGTGCACAGCCGACCGTGTCGACAGCCAGCACTGGTCGTCGAAGCAGACTTCCTCAAGTCGGAAGAATCCCCAAGGTTGTGAGTAATCGTCCTGAGCATGAACATGTGTCTCCTATGAGCTTTTCTCGTCCTTTCAGAGCCAGCATGCATTTGGCTCCCGAGAACCTTGATATGTATGATCCCGAGTCGATTGCCAAGGGTCCTTCGCCTTCTAGACCCTCTACCCCTGTCCCAGAACTCACCACCGACGGTTCAACAGCAGGAAGTACCAACAACCCTTCGTCTCGAGACTCGATTCCTCCAGAATTAACCCGAGTTGAGAAGGAGTTTTTGGCTTTCTCGCCTCGCAAGGACTCTGAGGGGACTATTGGCACATCCAGCTCGAGCTGTTCTGGTATCCTCGCATTCTCTGGCTCTACTGCTGTCATCCCACAGCCACATGATCCTCCTGTCGATGATGAAGTATGGGACGAGTATGACGATCTTCTTGGGGACGATGTTTCTAAGCCACTTCCTTCAGCAACGTCCTCAAGAGGCACACCGTTCCATCTTGAGACTTATGAGTCAAAGCTGGCTAGCAAGGAGAAGCCTCTGGAGTCACCCACCATCGCCCTTGATAAAAAGGCAGTTCGGCAATCCAAGGCGACGACCATTTCCAGTACTTGCAGTGCAGATATGACTGAGCGTTTGAGAGCGGCTTTCCAGCCTCACCCAAGCCCAACTCCCTTCTTAGCCGCAAAGACTGTCTCCGGCAACCAAGACCGCACAGAAGATGCTGAAGCGTCTGAAGCTGTCGAGATGTCACGACGTAGCAGCCGATCGTCTCACAAGACAAGGCGATCTGATGCAAGCTCCTCTTCAGAAGACGGATCGCCACTTGCACAGGTCAACCTCAGGGTGGGATCAATGACAGTAAGCAAGTGGTTGACTTTCGGTCATGTCTTGTTCAGCGATGTTCGCCACGAGCTAGTTCCCGTCGAAGGCTCGCTGAAGCGGCACTCTATCTTGGTTATTGACGGCCTTGGAAACGATGATTGGTCTTTCTATGCTGCCGAAACCTACCCGGCTGCTACTTTTTTCAACTTGTCCCCTCGCGCACCTCTCCCTGAAGAGCTGAAGAGTTCCACTTCCAGCTTCCCACTCAGCCCTCCAAACCACCACCAGATCCAGTACAACTCTCATCTCGACAAATTTCCTTTCGCCCCTCAGAGTTTCACTGCTGTTGTGTACCGATTCCCTATCGCAGCACCCGAATCCTATTACCGTAACATCCTCACGGAAGCTCGTCGTGTGCTGAAGCCTGGAGGTTTCATCGAGTTATCCATTCTCGATGTTGACCTTAACAATATGGGCAACCGGGGTCGAAGAACTGTTCGTCGTCTCAAGGAAAGAATCAACGAGAAGACACCTGATACCAGCCTTGGATCCACCGCAGACCTCATTGTGCGTCTGCTTGGCAAGGTTGGTTTCACCACAGTCAAGGCAGCGCGCGTGGGTGTGCCTGTGGCAAGCCCTGTCACACGCTCCGGCAACAAGACCGACAAGGGTAAGGGTAAGGCCCCTGCCGACCAGCCCAGCCTGTCCGAGATGATGAGCGATAACAGCCCCTTGGCTGACGAGGGCATCACCAAGATGGTCAGCCGCGTTGGCCGATGGTGGTATACACGATGCTACGAAAACGCAGCAGAGAATACCTCTGGCAAGAGCATCTGGAGCGACAAGTCTTTGCTTTCCGAGTCTGAAGAGCTTGGTACAAGCCTAAAGCTCATGGTTTGTTGCGCACGAGCTCCCCTCGAGCGCATTACCAGTGTCTAAACACATCAATACTTTATTTTTCTTCCTACTTTTCCTTATCACTCACAAAATTGCACAAAAAATACGCAAGTATAATTGGAAGGCATTAAAAGGTTGGAAGATTCCATGCGGCGCGAGCCCATCCCCTCACAAAGAGGCGTATATCATCGACAAAAAAGATACAAGACTGCATCTGCCTTGGAGATACATTTTCCTTTTTTTTTCTCTCTACGCTGAAAGCGTACTTTTTTTTATTCTGTCTTTTTATCTGCTTGTTTAATCTTCGGTGCCGCAGGTCGGGGTTTGACCACGCACTGGATGCAATGGTATTTATCTACTTATCTTTGGGGTGGGAAAAGTTGTTTTTTTAATTTTGGAGGAAATGCTGGACATTTGACACTCCGCACAAACTGAGTGAAAGATAGGAGTGCAAAGGAGGAGGAAGGGGGAAAAAAGAGGATGAGATGAGACTATGAAATCTTGATGATTGAATGTGTGGAGGATATGACTTTTGATGTTTGAGCATGTTGCATAGAGATACCCATTCATGCTTTGGGAAACCAGGATATAGCAAGCGACATATTATTATTATTCCACTATGAACATTCCCCATCATTGTATCTCTATGTGAATATTTCTATGTCTATCCTACTAAGCTCGCTACTTTTACAAACTTGCCGATTCAAGATTTATGTACATGGTGCTAATATTGTTGCCATCATTCGCTCTTTGTGGGTTCAATCTCGGCTGTGGTATCAGATTCGATTGTTTCCTCAGTATCGGACACAAGCTCCTCATCAACAGCTTCGATTTGGGAGGAAGTCCTATCGTCAGGCCATCGCCTGAACACACCCACAAACCCACCGCCGGAGATACGATCACCAACCTTGGGTCGCATTACCTGGACAGGGACCCCCTCGGGGTCTGCTTTCGGAATGACAGTCTTGACATCCCATTCTTTACCACCGCCAGTATCAAGCACACCATCCGCTGTCGTTGATACTTCGAGCTCAATAACTCGTTCCTGGCGCACAGGCTGTTTCGTTTGAGCAATCCATGCTTGGAACCGGGCGATTTGACTAATAGAAGGGGAAAAGACGACAAGAAGACCGTTGGGATGGAGAGCTTGGATAACCGGCGAGGCGTAGTCCTCAACTGATGGGAGGTCGAGAATTGCATGAGACAGGAAAGGCTGATCGTCCGTCTTGGCAAGGCGAGACGTAATATAGTTGCTAATAGAGCCAATGTGGAAATCCACGGTAGGATAGTATAGAGCGCGACGGAATTGTCGTACCAGCTTGTTTGCAGCACGTGAATGCTTGGCATTCTGATCGAGTGTGTGAAGGACGGCGCGACGATTTGAACGGTATGAATCATAGGCAGCCTGAACTTCGTTGGGAAGATCGAGGCTATAGTCTTCGGATTTGTGGCGCGCAGTGCAGAGAGCGTCTCGCAACATGGGGGGCACAGCTGGGTTGGCTGCATTGAGAGCGCGAGCTAGGTGAAGTGTCAAACTTCCCATTCCCGTACCAGCCTCAAATATCTCGAACGGTGGAAGCGGTTCCTTGGTCTCTGGGTTGTAATCGTCTTCGCTGGGTTGGGAAAGGTTCAAGTCGAGAAGCGATACAATGAAGCTTGCATGGTGGGGGTAGATCTAAGAAAGAGTCGAATGTTAGTTACAGACTTTGTGAAAGAATCGATATCAGTTCGTACCGGTGTGGCATGTCGTTCGCTGTTAAGGATGTAGGCGCCCAAGGTCGGCTCAAGTATATCAACTTTGCGGTCGGAGCTGTCAACCACACTATCGAGCACACGACGACCGATGAGTTCGGATGCATTGATTGTAGCGCCATATCCAAGACGTATACGACCATCAGGGCGAATAGGGGGTGTAAGACGCCATTTGGGACCCTTGGTGCCTTTTTGGCGCAGAAACAGGACGTCGTTCTCTGGATGACCGTAGAGTTAGCATGAGTGATGGGTCCATGGCAGATGTCAATTGAAGAGGCTGCTAACGTCGAATGATACGGGAGGAAGAGTAAAGGCGCTGGAATGAGGTGGAATGGCAGCCTGCAAGAGCTGAAGGGCGGGTTAAGCGCATGATGGCGGCTTGTGGGTGGTGGAGATGCCATGATGAAAAACATAGAGGTTTTGGTTTTGTGCTGGGAATAGACCGGAAATACCGAGTATATTGGAGGGGCATTATTGAACCTCGAAAGACAATGAAAATATCAGAAGCGATAGGAGCAAGACGATGAGTAAATGTTTAAGTCAAAGAGTTTATGTCTAAAGTAAGGTTGAGGTAGTTGTAATTACTTTGCGCCACTGTTGACAGTTTTTTGGCCCAGGGTATCGCCTGCCCTCGTTTTGGAGGGCTTTATTCATATGCTTCCTTCCTTCCTTTCCTGACCATCGCGCCGCGCCGCGCCCACCTCACCTTCCTAACGCAGTATGCCATCATCATAACTTCTTCATCTTCTTTCTTCTCTAGTGCGCTGTCATCTCGAATACCGTGCCTCATTCTTCCAAACTCCGCTGTCTTCCCAATCTCGTCTCCTCAAATACCCGACGCGCATCAGTAACTATTATACAAGGGGTGTCATTTCATAATCAACCAAGCCCAAAATGTTCCAGGATATTGTGTTCCTTTGTGTCGTCCTAACTACCAACCAACAAAAACCCAAAATAAACGCCGGTCCATGAGACAAGAAAAAAAGAAAGAAAAAAAAGCATGCTTGGTACCGAGACTCCAGGCTGTGTACTCGTCATTGGGATCATGATTGAATCCAGAGGTGTCGTGTGCCTAGACATGTGCTACACGCACAGCATAGTGGCTTTACGTACAATATATCGTGCAGTCGTTGAAGCCGTCTTCACCAACCCGTACTCGTTGAAAACATCGGCTTCGTCGAATTACATACATCAGGTCCTGATACGTCGGATAGGCATCAGAATCAAGAACAATAAACGGACTGAGAACCTGCTCAGAGGAACGAATATTTTGTGCTCGACATGTGTTGCTCCATTGCAGCCGCCCACGAATCCTGTGCCTGCAATTGTTGTGGGCGTTGTTGTTGTTGTTGTTGTTGTTGTTGTTGCTGCTGCTGCGACTGTCGGTATTGGTATTGGTGGCTCGGTTGATATTGGCGTTGATGATGATGCTGCTGCTGCGGCATATGTTCTGGTGCGTGCTCCGTCGTATGGAAGTCTTCTTCAAAATATACGATAACACGAACCCCAACGTGTTCTTCGAGAAATGAAACACCCGACTCGTATCGACGCCGACACCGCTTCGTCCATGGGTCTACCTTGACAGGACTGTGGTAGCAGAAGACATTTGGTTGCTGGCTACGGACAGGGAAAAGGAGACCCATTCCCCTCATATGATGCCAGAAGTCGATAGTGGCCTGTTTCGTCGCATCAGATTGAGGATGTGCCGCAAACATCAACTGGATGATTGTATATCGCAATACCAAGACGTCGGCACTTTCAGCACCTAGTCGCTGCTCCATCTGTCGTTGTAAAAGTCGGAGCTCTGCCACCAATTTCTCCAGTCGCTCCTGATTGACGTGGTTATAAAACATGGCCAGATCGACCCATGTGCGAGCCACATAAGGATGTTTGCGCCCATAAATAGCTTCCAGTTCCTCGGCAATGGTGGGTGTGCTTCCCCAGAGCAGTTCCGAAAGCGTCTGTGGGCCATGTTTCTGCTGAACCTCGTACAAGCAGGCAAAGATCTGCCGTAAGGGATGCGATCGCTCAAAGTTGGTCGTCGAGTAAGCTGCGAGATACTTACAGAGCGCTGTCATCATGCCTGGATCACGATGAACCATGCCTAGAAGCAGCTCTATAATACCTTGCGGAGAAAGCTTCTTCAGATCAGACTCGAGTTGCGTGAATGCTTTCATCAAAAAGTCGCCGCCCTGATCGTGATCCTTCATTTCGAAATAATAGTTGGCTTCGAGGAGAAGATCACTGGAACCAGCTCCCCACACCATGATCGTCTGCCATCCTGTTTGAGCATCCGTTTCCACTTCAAATTGTCGACATTGCAAGAAGGCTTTCCTCATGTTGGTGACGATTGTTTCTTGAGCTCGGATGAGATCCGGTGATTGAAGGTAGCCTGGTGTAGGAGGCGGAGTTGGTGTTCGACATCGGATATGTGCCGGAAGATCAGCTGGTAACTCGAAATCGACCAAATCGTACTCAGTGACGCCTTTCCTTTTCAAGTATGTGCCAAGATTAACGACTTTGCCGTTGCGGACGAATTCCGACACCTTTCCTTCGGCATCGCGCTGGAACTTCATAGACAACAGACGTTTAACTTCCTCCTCGGTGTTATTCTTGACAAATCCCCATTGAGAGAATCGAGTCTTGTACATTTTTGGCCTGGCGAGGATGAGAAATAGCTCTGATAAGGGCTTATGTGGGGGCTTACGTTGCTTGGAAACCATACTTATCGGCCATGACTGACATGACCTCTTTGAGCGGCTTCCTCTCTTCGAGGTAAAGCGTTCGAATTGTGTTCTTAAATGACTCCCATGCTTCGGCAGGAACTTGTTCTCTTGAGGGGCGGCTTCCCACTTGTGACCGTTGAGATACGGAACTTCTTCGTTCATTCTAGGGTTGGGTTAGAATCAGCAATCCCGTACTCAAGATACGGAAAACATACCGGTGAGACAATGGAAGAAGTTGATGCTTGTGATAATTGCGGCGTAGAGGGTTCACATTTTATAGGAGGGCTAAAGGGTGCTGGTGTGGATATTGATGATCGAGAGGGCTGTCGAGCAGGCCTTGGTGGTTTTGCAGGCGGCTTGGCGGGAGCTTTGCCTTTGACATTAAAGCTGGAATTGGTGTTGAAATCCAAAACCAGCTGGCTTCCAACGTTCATCACAGGTTTAGGTGTTGAGGGAATTGGTGGCTTTGCAAAATAACCACCGGCATTTGTGGAATTACTGCTACCTTGCTGCTGATCCAAAGATGGCTTAGAGGTCGTTGGCACGGGTGGTCGCCATATGGCAAACCCAGGTGTACCTGGGACGCCAGGATTCGCTGCACTAGGCGAAGTAACCTTGTTACTCATTGCTGAATTGTGCATCATTGACGACCCAGTCATAGAAGTCGATTCCATTGGAGTCGTTACTCTATTGTTGTTGACCATGAAGCTGTTCATACTTCCAAAGGGTCCGGACGACGGGCCAATACCCGGACTGTGAACTGGTGGGATATCATGAAAGCCGCCAAAAGCGAGGGCGGGCGGCGGGCTAACAAGAGGACTGGTGACTCGCGAATGGCCACTCAAAAGTCCATAACTGGGCTCCAAAGGTCTGGCGAGAGGGCTCGTAACGATGGGCGAGGCGACACTAAAGTTTCCAAACGGCGAGGAAGCGGGAGGGTCCTGATGTACTGGGCTCGTTACGACATTTGATGGTCTCGGAGGTAATGGCGGCGCAAAGGTCTTGTTCTCGAAATGCGCAACCAGTCGACCAACACCACCTCCGCCTCCTCCATGAGAAGAGCTCATATTGTCGAGTTCAACACCTTGGGACAAGTCCTGCTGATCGAAGCGCATTTGATAGTCCGCCGAAGGAGTTGGTGCCCAGTCCATGCTGGACGAGTCGTCGTAAGATGCGCCAGAATCATGGTATGGTTGTGAATGGCCTGTCGAGAAGCTGTTTGAGTTATTGTTGTTCATGCTGAACCTGTGCCAGCCTTGATCAGCGAAACCATACGACGGATCCTCGTTATTGTTGGAAGGGCGAGGCCCGCCTGCTTGATGGTTAAACATGTCGCCGGTGGTGCCCAGGCCGGACGTGAGATGCCCGGTCTGTTAGCTGAGAGGCAGTCAACGACGGACTGAGGCGAGTCGAAAGCCTCGGCTGTGTCCTCAGTCGCCAATGCGAGAATTCATAACTCGTCAATGTGGCGAGCGGGAGAGCTCAGATGGAGGTTCAAGAGCGGGAGGATGAATAGGCGGGCAGAAGTGCCCATGACTATCGGTACGTATAATAATAATAAGTGGAAGAGCGTCCGAACAACACCAGGGCAGAACAGAACAGAACAAAGCGCAATGACAGTCTAGCGGGCACTACCAGGACTGGGGTGTCTGCCGCTGTAGGACAATACCAGTAAGTCGCACCAAAGCAACGGCCAGGGCTTGCTAACGTTATCGTTCCCCAGACTTGACGCACCAGCTAGAGGAGATATGGGCGGTGCTGTGATAGGACCATCAATGCGACGAGAGCCAGAAAAAAGACGGGGAGCGTCCACGGCCAGAACGCCAAGCAATGCGCGTGAGAGAGCGCCAGCAAAAGTTCCCTCGCCAAAGTTTCCCAGAAAGGCAACCCAATCTGCTGTCTAGAGGAGGCTGGAGCGGGTTCTCGAGGGAGATAAGAGGACCATCCTCGGTCCAGCAGCCGGGGGCATTTATGATTAATAGAACTGAACCCGAGCGAAGACCACCAGCCACAGATTCACCGCAACATGACTATCAAACAATTTTTTAAGTTGATGGGCAGTGCAGAGGCAACTCATGAAGAGGCTACAGGCAGGCAACAACTCAAAGGGCGAATTGTGAATTCGAGATTCAGCACCACACAAAAAGAAGGGCCGATGAGGCTGCACTGAACGGACAACGCCATCCCTAGGGTCGATGAGACTCGACCACTGAGCATTGAGCTTTCAGGGGTGGGCTTGTGAGAGCATGCGACCATGATTGCCTGAAGCAGAAGGTGGGCAAGACGGAGCCACCACCCTAAGTTATAAGCACCAATCACATTGAGTCGATACGGCTCTGGGGCCTCGTACCGAAGCGAAATCTACCGAGGATAACATTCCAGGCACTACGTATCGTGTGCTGTGTCTGTTGGGCTGAGAGGCCTGAAAACACACAGATATTGAGCCGTAAGCTATTCCAGAAAGCTTCGTCAACTTGGTGTTCTTCTCCAGCTGAACCAAGGCACTGCTGTGCTCACCAAGACAAACATTACCCGCGTGTCTCTGATGTGGCTGAGCCCGTTGAAGTTACGGAAGCTCCGATCAAGCATGACAAGTCTTAAGGACCAGCAGAAGAATTAGGAAAGGCTTCGGGGCTTGAAACTCTACTGAGCCCCGGATCCCTTCGGCCGTGGCGCCGCCACGCTTGCTACCTGCTATTTCTGAGGCCACACCAAGAGTCGGCTTTAGTAACTAGCTAGAGACTGTACCAGACGCTGCCGCACTCAAAGGATTGCTACTCAGCCACGAATCAGAGCATCAAAACACTTTACCAACCGGGAAGCTAAGTGCCTTGACGCGTTTTGCTTCATCGATCTTCAATAGGCATGCGCCAATCAAGTGAAGCGATTGTGCTTTGGCACTGGTTATCTGGTAAAGGGAGAGAGCCCACAACCATGTGGGGGATCGAAGCCGCGGTTCTCACTGGTTCTGTAGCCAAGCCGGCTCCCGCCGATAGCCTACAAACCGACGTTCCCCCTCGTCCACTGGAGCTGTTGTCTGGGTTTGGCTGCTTACCATGTGCGGCCTGAAATAGAGGGGATGAGAGCGAAATTATCAAGACATTAAGCTTAGCAAGTGTTCATGGCGCGAGATCGGCATTCTAAACTCATATTCTTTACAATGATTTGTTGACTTGAGAGTCATGCTAGATTGAGTGCGATTAGGCTCTCGCGTAGCTACGAGAGGTTGTCGGCTTGTGCTGAAAATGGAACGTTTCATGGTTGCTGGAGCCATGACATGCAACCCAACCCCCTAGTCCTTCCGGCAACGGTTCCCATAAGTCGATGTTGACTCGGCCGAGAGAGCGGCCGAATCGCTTTGAATGGGCTTATGGCGTTCAAAGATAACGACTTTGTGTGAAGTATTCTATCATTTTTCTTTGAACGCCCTCATGAGAATAACATGGGTATGACCGATGATGCAAATCGTCATAAATACGCCTATGCAGTTCTATTTCGGGTTGCTCTGGTAGCGTAGCATTTGTCTCCGTGCTTCAGAGCTCCTGCAAGACAGCGTAACCGAGCCTATGCTTGCATGTGGTCTGGTCGATGCCGGCTACCCCTGTTCCCTGCTCTGCTTGATATACGGAGATCAAGCCGCGATTCCATCTCACGCAATGGCGCAAGCTCGTCATTATAGCCCTGTAAGCACTCATTGCGGGTTTACATATGGGTCCTGCTCATCGCGTGCCGTGATGCTATTCAATATTCGCTTCGAATTTGTCTTTCACAGGATCCAGGTCAAGCTGGATCATCTAGAGCAGCCGCTACCAAGGGTAAGATCAACAGTAGAGCAAGCCACCTTTACGGCTATCGATTCCGTATCCGCGTCTCAAGCTGAATACTCCGAGACATTGCTTACAGCCCAGCCGGTGCATACTTCTTGATGCGGCATCACGTCTGACATCCTTTACAGGTTTGCTTGATAGGCCACCTACCTGTTCTATTCGACCTTCTTTTCTTCCTTTCCAAGGACAAAAGATAGGGGCAGGCACAGGTAGTAAGGCGGAAAGAGCTGAATTAGCCTGAATGCCTTCCGTAGATACTGGACCAACATTCCATTGGCCAGATCATATCTCAACCCAGCACTTAATGGGTTCATAGTAAATCATTCTTGACGGATAAGAAGGACCAGAAATGTCGTTTCGTTCCTCAAATCCACGAATGAGTGTTTAATATCTCAGCCGATAACACTTACGGCCCTATTCAAGAACTTCGGCTGCAAGCGACGGAGGAGTAAAACCCCCGAGCTCAGACGCGACGTCAAGATAAGCGTGAGCACTGTTCACATGGGAAACGTAATAAGTTAAAATTTAAAGTGAAATTAGTGCCATCAATGCAACGTGCATGCTAACCTTGAGCCAAAACTGCATTTCACAGAGAAATTGTCCGGTAACTGTACCAACGTCGAGTCGGTGGCCAAGTAAGTTTTGGAGCAGGCGAAACGAACATGTATGTAAACAAACACAGTACACAAAAGATAAAAAACACAGGGAACAGGCAGGATTTGTTGAACGGCTCTTTAGTCTGAGCTTGTTTTTGTAACGTAAACATACAGATGAATCTCAAAAACACCTTTCTATCCATATTTGGTATAACCTTTTTCTACTCCCAAAAGCCTACGAGTGGTATGATATAAACTAAAAACGAAGAAACATAGTGGGTAGCCGAAGAGTAGAGAACAAAATAAAAAAGCAAAATAAAAAAGAATGAGGACTAAAAGAAGGGGGTTTGAGGTAAAAGTGAAGGAGACAGAAGAAGAGGAAGAAGAATGAGAAGCAAAAAAAAAAGGAGCAAAAAGGCAAGGAGACAAATGCTAAAACTACACAACCAAACCCCATGATACGAATACCCATGAACCCAACACCTTTCCAGATTTCCTTTGCCGCTCCGTCATGTTTTCTTAATTTGGTCAATCCGTTGTCCATGTGCCCTTGGTTTCGTCATGTAGTCGTTGTCAAAGAAACCCAGTGTCCCATCGTTGTGTCTCAGTGATTCGAAACGGTCGTAATGCTAAATTTAGACGAAAACTCTCTAAGTGTCCGTCGCTTGAAGAAGGGGCCCCAAAGGGATTGTAAGTGTTAAAAGTAAAGGAAACTGCTGCTGATCGTCGCAGCGCCGTTGGGGTGTTGGATATATATCAAGCCAAACATGGCTAGTGCTTGATATTAAAAAGCAGATCTCAAAGGGTCAGATTAGTTATTTATCGACTTGAGTCAGTTTGGTCGTCTCAAGAGACTTCTTCGCCATCTTTCTCTTCTCGGAAGCGTATACCGCCTTCAACATTGATTGCGCCCTGAACCCACGGCGTCTTGGCGACCTTGTCGACGGTCCATCGGCCCCTGGCACGTCTCAATAATCCCTCTGTGATTTCCATGGCACCAAGGAGACCCTTCGCCTTGAACTTGGCCTCGTCACCATCGTGGTCGGTATCATCGCCGTAATACTCCACCCATTTCCATTCGACTCTGGCAATACGGTGGCTAGTGCGACTGCGCATGCGGTGTGCATCGCTCATACCCGGATGAGGGTCGAATGGAAGTCTCGCCTCTAGAAGAGCGTAGAGGAGTACACCGAGCGACCAAGCATCAGTCGCTCGGCCGTCGTAGGGTTGGCCCATGATAACTTCCGGTGCTGCATAGTCTTCAGATCCACATCGGGTTTCGAGTTTCTCGTCATCTGCGATGCGCCTCGAGAGTCCTAGATCACTCAGAATGACTACCGAGTAAGGGTAAGTCGCCCAATCAATCGATGGGTCCGCAAGCTCAGAGGGTGTGAGGTTGACAAGCACATCTAGAAATTCGTTAGTTCGAGCTGCGACGTTCAAGGCCAGTTGACTTACTCTCGAGCTTGATGTCTCGGTGAACAATCCTCCTCCCATGAAGATAGCTCACCGCACCAATCATCTCGGCAAATATCCTTCGCAGAAGAGGCTCTTTGAGTACAGCACGATGTGTAGTGGCAATATCAAACATATCGCCTCCTGGACAATAACTCAAGACAAGAATGGCTCGGCTAGGCTCAATGCTCCATGCCTTCAAGTCGACTAGGGAGGGATGGTGTATGGAAAGCATGATCTCAAGCTCGCGCTTCAAACTCATCTCAACACGTTCCTCACTGGCACCTCCCTTAGGACCGTGCTCACAAACTTTGACGGCTACCAGGGTCTTACGATCAAGACTCTGCTCAGGCTTAGGTGTGAGCCTGCCGTGGTCAACTTCGGGCGAGTCTTCATCGGGTTCTATCTGACTTGTAGCCAGCATGACCCTGCTGAACGTTCCTTGACCAAGCATTCGCACAGCTCTCCATCGTCGTCGCTTCTTATCATTGCGTCCGTTCGCTTCAAAATATTCAAAACTGGGTCCTCTAGGTTTGCTGGTACCATCAGCAGAGTCTCGCGATGACTCGCTAGGAGGGGGTGTAGGTGGTTGAGCGACCGAAGGTGTAAGTCCTCGAGATTCGGCAAGGTTGAGCTCTCGTCGGATCTGGGGCTGTGCGGAAGCGTCATTGTTTGGTCGTGAAGAGACTGATATTTGTCTCTTGGGTATGTTCATAGGATCGGGCTTGTATTCGCTAACGCTTCGGTTTCGTGTATGGTGCTTTGGTGGTTGATTAATTGATGGTTGTACCGGTACATGATCGCCAGGCTCGAGAGTTGAATATATCTTGCGTTTGGCACCATTTGCAAGTGCGGCATCAATCGATTCGCCTGTGCTTGTAACCAGAACAGAGCCCTCGCCAACACTTGTGAGGCGCGGTTGGGGTGGTGACGAAGAACCTGCACTCAGCCTCTTCCAGGGTCCTGGGGAATCGCCCGACATGAGCGGGCTTGGGAGAGGTGTCATATCTCCCATAGCAGAAATGATAGGGCTGGGTACTAGGCTACTCGTTCCACTGGCAGAGCCAAGGCTGTTGTTTAGAGCAGCTTTCAAACTCGGCGTTCTTGAGATAGGACGTAGGCTGTTAGACGAGGCCCTGTGATTCAAGGTCAATGAGCCTCGTGATGAACCACTGCCATTGCTGTTGTTGAAAGATTCGCGACGATCCGGGGTTGTCGGGCGTTGAAAGAAATCGGTCGAGATGCGTAAGGAACCGACGGGACTGACAGAGCGTCTTGGGACAGCCGGTGACCCAATTGTCAGTGAGTTAGGTTGGAGTTCAGTCTCTTGTATGGTAGCAGGTGCTATTGTATCCGCACGGAAATGAGCAAGTGGCGGCGTGGTGACAGAGACATCAGGAAGCGTAAAGGACGACAGAGGACTAGTGGACAGTGTAGCATAGGCGTGGTCGTGGCGACGGGGATTTGGTGTAAGGGATGCACCAGCACGGGAAGACGTACGGCCCGGAACGGGTATGGGTCGGGAAGTTGAGCGAATGGAGGTATCACGACCTCTAAAAGAGTTGTTTGCTGCGTTGTGGGAGTTATCGTCGAGGGGCAGGGCCGTCGTTGCTTGGGGGGCGTGGGGCTTGTTCATGGCTCCGCGCTGTCGGGTCGTCGGGAGTCGCTTAGAACCAGATCAAGGTCTAGCGAATTCGTAAGAGGGGGAAGTCGAGTAACCTTTGTTTGTTTAGATTGCGAGACTGTTTGGGAAGAAATTGGCCGTTAGCCTATCGTAGCGCCGGCGAAAGATGAACAAGGGAGAAATTGAATACGGCTTAGTCGAAGTATTCAGAAACCAGGTGGGGTGACGAGCGTTGGTTGACATTGAATGTGTTCCGTGTTGTATCATTTCTCGAAAGCCAGAGAACGTACCTTGGCGTAAGGAATCCTCTGAGAATGCGTCAAGGGAGAAAGAAGGTGGTTCAAACAATGATTGGTGTCTTGGCGATGGTCGAGGGAGTTTTGATCGAGTCGGACGAGGTTCAAGGGGTTGGCGAGGAGGAGGAGAGGAGAAGGAAAATTGGCCAAAGGCTCTTCTATAACGCGGACATGAGAGGCAGTTCGATTCGTTGGCGGATGTTGGATAGATGCAGACAGTGTCGCTCCAAAGAGAGCAAGAGAAAATGGACAGGAGAAAGGGAAACAAAAAGAAGAGGAGAAGTCAAAGGAGAAAAAGGAAGCCAGAGGGAGTCAAGATCGACGTTGACAGCCAAGATTGTGGATGGTTGATCGTGGGTCCAAAGGGCAGCAGAGCACAGCGCAAATCCAGGCCAGGCCTTTATTGCTACGAACAGAGAGCGGGAGCTGGAAGTGGATGACCAAGCCGACCGTGGATAAAGTACAGTGTAGTGTAGTGCAGCGCAGCGCAGTAGCGAACAGCGAACGAAGCCCGTAAAGAATCCCAAACCTAGGTAGGTAGCAAAAGCAAAAGCAAAAGCAAGGGCGGGCGTGACTGCCACTAGCTTCAACTCAGGTAGGTACTAGTACAAAGCTAGCACTACCTAAGGCTAATGCTAATGGGAAAAAAAGAGTCTAACGTAGATATTGGGAAACCGGGGATCGGAGCGGGTCTTTTCTTGTATTTCTTCACTTGTCAGGCCTGTCTGTGACTCTTGGCGTCTGGTCGTTTGTCTCGTCGCTGTTTGGGTTTCTGTTTCTGTTTTGTTTAGGCTCGCATTTGAAATTTTTGGTACTGAATTTGGATATCACCCTTTAGACCTTTCTTCTTCGATTTGACCTCCGGTTTATTCCACCGACTGATCTTGTTGCTGAATCCACTATTCTGAAGCTTCGAAGGCGGGTAAAGAAAAGTGATGGGGCGCCCAAGTCGATAGCCTACTCTCTAGTATTCGCTATCGTACCCCTGCAGCCTTGAGCGCTTCCCAGCTGCTTGGCCAAGTCCACGAGCACGTTGTTATCTCTGGAAAGTCTGGGGGAGAAGGAGGGGTTAATGGAGGTTGGGATTGAGTTTGAGTTTGTGCTGAATCGCGTTCCAAACCTTGGTTTGGAAGAAATGGTGTAGTGAATGCAGGCTATGATTGATGATGTGATGATTTCCATACAGCTCTCCAAGTACTGTGTGTGGCCGGCAGTAGTAACCGAAGTAGTTCGGTCTCGTATACAGTATGATATTATAGTCAAGTCAATGTTGGGATATGGTCACTTTATGGTATGTTGTTGGGCGTGGCGTGGTGGAACATAGGTCACGTTGAGCTGTGCCAGGTGTGCATGGGCTTTGTAATTTCCTTCAGGACGGGCGGGATCCAATATGATCTGAAGGAATAATAAATGGAGAGAACTGTGCGCAGATAAGACAAGAAATGTCCAGAAGCCAAAAGGGAACCAGATAGCCTGGATCTGGTATCGAGGATGTGAAAAGGATCAATGATTCATGAAATTAGGTGGGGAGAGAAACAGGATAGGATGCCCTTGATATTAACGTTACGATAGGCACCATCCTATACAAGCGCAAGCCAAAGCCCAGCCAAGTTCTGACTTTACCTGACGGTTACACTAATTAACTAACTAGTAACTTGAACAGTGAACCACCATCATACCAAAACCTCTACGTACGTACAAAGACTGAAACCCAATATTCCAACATGGAACGGATTGACTCGGTCAAGATACAGAAACAAAGACAAAAAAGAAAAGAAGAAAAAACGCAGACTGGACTAGGTAGGCCTGGACACTATGTGATACGGGTATCTCATTTCATTTCATTTAAATTTAAATGATAGATGGAGGATGTCTTTGATGAAGAGTATCTCGTCTTTGCAGAGGGGCACAGCTGCAAAGTAACGTATGGCGGCTGCTGCTTCGTTACACCTGCATTGCATGGCCCCATAATTCTTCCATTGTCTTTGTCCCTTTGTGGCATGCCGAAGGAGGTGAGCCAGGGATGTTGGCGATATCCCTACGGATACTGTACTTGTACCCGTACACCAGGAAAGCCCAGATGGTTGGCCGGCTTCACCTTTTGGAACGCACTTGCATTGGATTTTATCTTACTTGCATTCTTGCTTGGCTATACATATTTGTATTACCTAGGCTAGGTAGGCATAGGCATGGAGTCTAACTCGTGCAGTTCTATTCTGGGCAGATAACTCAACAATATTATTGCCAGTACTTCTTTATGAACCTCACCCATTTCGTCTTCATCATCCTTCATTCACTCTTTCTTGTACTGTAACCCCCTCCACTACATCACTCCAAAGGTCCACTTCAATCCCCGCTGCCACGCCTCTCACTGCCGCTGCAGAGTCCACCAGGGCGGCCACTAGGAGCCCTACAATCGCCCACCCACTCCATTCCTGCGCATTTCTGCGATCGTCCCTTGATTCGAGTGCAAACTGGTCCCCTTTGCCCCTTGTCATTCTCCTCCTGTCATGACGTCGATAATCATGGCTCATTAGTTACTCGTCACATGTTCCCGCTATCAAATCAGTCAAATGTAATGCCGCTCCGGGCCTCCGGCCTCCGACCTCATAACTGCCGAACCCTCCGGTATTCTCGGTGGCCGATGCGATGACTTCAACTTCGATTAAACCTCGAAATTAGACCTCGCCTATTTAAACTCCCCCCGCCTTTCAGGGTGGAATGTTTCTCATTTGCCAGGTCTCAGTGCGACTCGACCAGCAAAGCCGTCCTTGTCACTCGCAAACTTCAAAGACTGACTGATTTGGTTGCATCATGAAAGCCGTGCCGTGCCGTAGCCGTAAATCCTCTCCGAACGGACCACTCGCGTCACCGAGCGCACACCCATCGTTTTTGCGCTGGGCTAGAGTACCTTCTTTCGTGCTTTGAGAACTTGCTGGCCTTTGCTCTCACCCTCTGCCTCGACCACATGGGTCATCCACTGACTTTATTGGCTTACATCCTACACTCCTTTTCTAGGTACGGTACAGTGTTGATGTGACAAATCGTGACATGCCTCTCGATTGAGCATTGATCAAGATCTGTGACAATGCTCACAAGTAGCTCTGCCGCCAGAAACGACACTGAGTCAATTTTTCACTACAAGGAACTGGCTCTTGACGGGCTCTGGGTTATTGAATTCACTGTTTGTCATATCTGGCTAGAAGCATCGTCAATAAGAAAGGTTTGATGGCAGGATTAGCTAATGTCAGCATTGCTTGTAAACTTTGGCTTTTTGGGGGTCCATCGTCGCACACTGGTCCAGTTCTTCAATGGTAATCCGTAACGGCTAGACGACAGCAAGGGATTTAGACGTCCTTGCCTTGGGGTGCTTTGTAAAGAGACATGCAGCCACCGGTTATTCGAGCGTCCGATCCGATCCTGCTCCAGGGTAGGGATGTATGCAGCTTTGTCTCTGTTATATTTCCTTCATTAACAGAAGAAGGATATTCGACCGGAAAACTGTGAGAAATAAGAGAAACAGCTTATAATAGACGACCAATGAATAATATTTTTCTTTACTCTGAATACCCTCTGCATATCTACAGTTTGGCGACGTGGGCACGACAAAGTTTACAGCTGGACTGCGGGCAAATGCTGCAGCTAGCGAGCGGCCCGCCAACTTTTATTATCGCAAAACTGGCCTGGTAGATTCCCAGCGGCTGAAGATGCCATGAGACAAGAAAGCAATCAACAGTCGAACAGTCACCGTCCAATAGATAGAAGGAGAAAGTACGAAGGACGACAAAATGTGCAAAAAGGGAAACTCCGGTACAGGGAATCGAACCCTGGGCTCCGCGGTACTGATCTCTCAGGTTATGAGAGCGCGAAATGTTAGCCACTACACCATACCGGATGTTGGCTGTTGTTACAAGGGTCTTCTAGTAACGGCTCATCTACCCAGCTGACGAGACTTGTCTTGTTTGTCATTGATAGTGTCCCATCTTCTGTATGAGTCGTCTCTTCGTAGGGGGTAGTCACTCCTTTTTCCTCTAACATCAGACAATTTATAGACTTCTTGCAATGCAGAACTCTGTCAGTGGCTCATGGCAAGTTTATTTGCGATAGAGTGTTGGCCGAGCGAATTATAAAATGTAAAAGAAAGACTCCATACGCCGTTTCTCCAGAATGGCCTCGAGATGTAACGGCAGCGTATAAAGCATAACTTTAAGTTGAAACAATCCAGCAAATGAGCATTATCCTATGAGCAATGTACGTGATTTGAGTTACCTATATCAAGATGGTCTATATTGCGCGCATTTATCGAAACCTACCCGTTTCTGAGGACAACCCTTTGGTATCCTCTTTCTTGAATCTATAAATACCCCTTTCGCAGTCTCTACTCTGCGCCCGTCACACACACTGATTCCTACATTTCCTGACAAACTTGGCTCGTCGATCCAGTTCTCCAATCATCAAGGATAAAGTTCTTCTATATTTACAACCCTCAACCTTCTTGTTGACATGTTTAAGACGAACAACCGCATAATCCACTTACTCAGTTTAAACACCACGGTAATGCTCACCCTCCCATTACATGAAACTGAAAACTGGCTCACTTACCAGATCAACCGTCCTCTCCACTTATAACTCCTAACTATAAAGCAAGATGTCTGTCGAAATCTCCACGGATGCCCAGAAGGCTTACGACTTATACAAGATTGCCCGCAGAGATCATCCCCTGCATCGTTGATAGCATGCTCGAGATGAACCATGACCTTGAACAGCCTGCACAGTGGTCCTGGAACGACACGGACGAAGCCGAGCCAGTGTTCAACCCCTTGCAAAGATACAAGGATGCACTCAGCTTAGCTCGAACCTGCAAATACCTCTATGGTCTACTCACTAAGCGGATTTATCGCGCGGATGTGCGAAACAACAATTCTGCTGCGCTGTTGAGGTCAGCAAAGAAGGGCAGCTTGGACGGCGTCGAGCGATCTCTCGAAGCTGGCGCCGATATCAGCACCGGCGACAATACTGAGGGAGTCATCATCCTTGAGTTCCCGCGGGATGAATTTATGGCTGGTAGAGTCAAGAAACCTTGCTTTGGCACATGGTATCCCATGGACCTGAGTGACCAAGTCACTGCTCTCCATTGGGCCGCTTACTATAGCCACATGGACATCGTCACACTCTTGCTCAAGCGCGGAGCCGACGTCAACCACCGTGTCCGTGTCGCGGTTGAAGGCTCTGTCCAGCGTCGTAGGCTCAACCCGGGACCGGGAAGGGCTGACGAGATATTAGAGTTGTGCCCTGCCAACTTTTGCTGCGACGTTATAATGCGTAATGTCGAGGACGGAGGCATTTGTCTAGAGGGTATCGAGGATGAAGTTGCCCGTTGGACTCTGGAGCGTGGAGCGAACCCCCTTTACTTTGCAATCCTGGGGGGAGACGTGGACATGGTAGAGTTTCTCATCAAGGCTGGTGCGGACTTTGTCACTCATACTGGCACTGGCATCCATGCCCTCCATCAAGCTGTTAGCAGTTGCAATACTGGCATTGTTGAGTTGCTACTGGGATACCAGTCTGCCACTACCAACATTAACACCTTAATGGACAGCCGTCGGGCAACAGCTCTTAACTGTCTTAACTACGACAGTGAGGAGAACTTTTATGGGAACTGTGAGATCGTCAGCACACCTTTCAAGCATGGCGCCCGGGTAAACATGCCAGACGTCTACGACGTTCTGCCTATCGAGGAGGCTATGCTGGAATGCTGCGACACAGTCACCGCCGAGTTCATCCGATACGGTTCTCGAGTCCCTGCTGGATTCCCTTCCACCGTCTGCCGCCACTTTTGTCCTTGCTCTATGGAGATCGGGCTAGCGCTTTTGGAAGCCGAGGTCAGAGGCTTCACCTTTACCGTACACCACAAAGGTCCAATGGCAACCAGCTTGGCTATCGCAAGGAGACATATGGATCGTCATTTCTATAAGCTTGTTCATCAGGCAAGTGAGCTTCCCGAACATATGAACTCTTACTCTGCCTCGGATTGGGAGGATTATTGGAGGGCGAGATCTTTTGAGTAGATAGCGCTGCCATATCTGGGTGGACTGTCATAGATTGGTCTACGGAGGATGAAGATGATGACAATGAGATCACGAAGACAACGATAATAGAGATGATTATAAATTATGGCACAACTTTCGTTGGTATAAGGATGAGTATCCTCAGCTTCTCGCCAGTAACATGGCATTTTTGGAACAGCATAAACAGCATTCTGATTGTTAAATTAACTCCGTTACTTCTACGAGTGTATAGGACTAAACGAAAAAGTAGAAATAGAATGTTACATTTGTGATTTTAATTGTGATGCCAGCTACTCTAGTCTCCAAAGAAGAGGAAAATGTAGTACTCGGCGAAAAGCAAGAATACTCTGATTAAGTGCTAGTATTTGCTTATTTATTGTCTATTTATTAAACTCAAGTTTGGTAATTGAGACTTTTACCGAAACCACCCTATTACCACTGCCACTACTATCTATGCCTTGCCACTACTGCCATAGACATCCATCCACCTCTCAACTTCAGCCTATAACACTTCAATACCTTCATTCACAAATTGCATAAAAGGCAGGTGAATGTTCTCTCTTAAATGGACATGCCACGCTTGGAGGAGTAGCTTGTTGACGTTAAGCTTCACAGCACCAGCCTTGATGCAATCTTGCATGAGCTGAGGGCTAATGTCATTTGTGCCGTGCAGTGTCATCATTGCCCGACCATGAATCTGTTCCTTGATGGATGACAGCCTCTTGAAGTCGAGATCGGGTCCTCTGGGTCCGTAGCGCCGTCAATGTTGCCGATGCTTGGGGTGAGGATATCGATGCCTGCTTTGAGGAAACCCTCTACCTCTTCGGGGGATGTAAGAAGAGCTGCATACTGTCAGAACTGGTTTGCAGACCAAAGCCAGAAAGAAGCTACCTTGGAGATCACCACAGTGGTGGCAATGCCATCCTCACCATCGTTAATACGACCACTCTTCGTCTCAACAACGATGCCCTGCTCATGACATAGCTCGGTGAGGGCTGCGGTCCTAGCGAGGCTCTCCTTGTTGTCGCAGTGACTCATATCAATCATGATAGAGTCAAACGGTAGAGTTTTAGCAACTTGTTCAATCTGAGAGACATCTTGGGCGTGGTCCAGGTGAAGGGAGAGGGGCACCGTAGCAGAATTGACGGCTGCCGAAGCGGCGCAGGTCAATGTAGGAAGCTGCTTTAAATTGGAAGGAAATAACGTTAAGACAAGAGGCGAGCGCTTGGATTCAGCTGCTTTGACCATGGCTGTTAGGTGCTCGATGTTGTAACTGGTACTGTTGGTTGGCAGGCTTTCAGGTAACGTGTTGACCACTCAAAGGTCAATTTCGCAAGCGCCTGATGAGACAATCCAGATCACCGACTACACAGGTAGGAAAACAAATGTGTGAGAGGCCATTTAGAAGAAGAGTTCAGGAGCAAATGCTATTACCATGGCCCTTATGAGACAGATCACACAGCATATCCCCATGTTCAACCTGGCGTAGAATGCTGTGTACGCTGGTATTCTGGCGAAGCAGGTCGAGTATGAGGGTGGCTTCCTCGTGGCTCCTCGAACGTAGCAGCTCAATGAACTTTTGGGAGGCCTCGTGTTCCGTTTGTAGGCCGGTGATTTCCCGCCGTAGCTCGTCGTCTTTTATCGGGAGTGCGTAGGTGCATGCCACGCCGTTTCGAAGGCAGTTTGCGCATCGCGGTCGACTTCCGTTGCACTATACCAACAGTTAGATAGCATATGCTATAGTGATGTATATCGTACCCGGGTTTTTCTTCTTCGGCAAGGGTCGCATGCGACGGTGACGCCGACTCGTGGTCGACGAGGAATAAGTGTGCGAGGAATATTTACTGGGGGTTGTTGGTTTGAACGAGCGGGGAGAAGAGGACGATTTCGGGTTGGGTTTGAAGTAGACATTGTTTGAGTAAGTACCCTAAAAGGTCTCCCGTCCTAGAATGAGAAAGTGATTAATTACATTTAAGTAGATGGTGAGGAGGTCTAGGTAATAAGAGAGCAAGAAAGGCGAACAATGACCTTTACTACTTGCTTAATGAACAAGAACTACCTAAGCAATGATCGATCCCCTTTTCCCCACTATAGACAATGGGAAAAGTCATATTTAGACAACTCAGATCCCTTTTCGACCCTCAAAGCCAATCATTTTAACCTGTATCCAGTTGAACATATCGGTGATTGTCTCGGACGTCTATGATTGGTTAGTTTCTTCAAATGCGTCAAATCATCGTCATAATAGCTAACACCTACAACTATCATGTCAGTTTCTTACAGTAATTATCATTTTATTGTGCTGTTAATATACAGAGTAAAGGAAAAAAGAAGACTAGAGTAGGTGTGCTTTTTCAAGGCTACATACGCTGTAAAGTTACCGGGTTAGTGATCCCTGTGCTGCAGATTTGACGGGAAACATCCGCCAATAATGACAATGTACCGACGAGTGGCTGTCGTGCTTACCTAGGTATTGATGTTTGATGGATGGATGGCTGAGACCAGAGATAACCCTTGATAGGTTACTTTCGTCGACAAGAACTGCACATTGATGCCCCTGTCTCTAGCATCTCAACAGTCCATTCTTATGCTACGGAATCATCCACCTTCACGTCACTCTGTTTGTACAATTTATAGAAAACTGCTGTATCACCATAAATAGCGCCGGCAGACCGTAAATGACCCCTGAAATAGGACATCCAGGGTGTTCCTTAAGCCCACAAGCCTTCCCCCCGTCAACACCAAAGCACGTATATTTCGCGTCATGTTCTCGGGTAAGCGCATCTAGCTCATGTCTTTGAACTTTTTATCACAATAAGCCCTGCGACCTTCTTCTTTCAGCTTTAAATCATCCGATCGAATAAGATTGACCTGTAGCATGAGAAAAAAAGCCAAGGCGAATGCGAGACTGGCTACGCCTGCGCCGACGAGGAAGATTATGCGGAATCCTTGTCTGTAGGCCGGGATGAGGATTGATCCAATTTTGGCTGCTTCACTTGCCGAGAAAGTGTCAAGAAAGGTTTGGGGATTGCCTAGTAAGGTCTTTGACTCGTGATCTTTTAGATCTAGCCATGATGGTGACTCAGCTAGGACGTTGTTCCTGATTCCCATTCGGTTAGTGCATGTTATTACTCGGAGTTTTGGATATAGCATACAAAACTGTACCGCAAACTGCAAGGCCTAAAGTTGCACCCAAGTTTCTCACAAAGCTGTCACATATCATTAACTTTATCCTTCAGGTTACGTTTGATGTTGGTCACTTACTTGCGAAACGATGTGACAACAGCCATATTGCCCCGCTCAACGCCAACTTGCGTAGCAATGAGCGCACTATTGTTCTTGTCAGCTCAGCGCTAATCTTGGCATCCATGTTTTCTCTACACCCACGGCTGCAGCGTATTACCTACCCCGATACCGATGAGTACAGAGTACCCTATCTGCTTGTCTACACCCGTATTCTCGTTGAGGGTTGACATGAGGCCAAGACCAACAGCCCAGCACAGCCAGCCAAAGAGGATACACTCGCGCTACCGACCACTCCAATGCACCACAAGCCCGGAGACCGTACTGCTGGCGGTTTGAACCAAGGTGATTGGTAAGAGCATTGCTCCCGCTTTGGTGGCTGAGTAGCCATAAACGAGCGGATAAAATGAGGGTATGTAATACACCTGCACGACAAAGTTCCAACCGTCGATTGCCATGGTCAGACACGTGCCATTGACGATTTTTGACTTGAATATGTGCACTGCCCGCCGTCAGAGGATGAATGACAACGGACTTTGGGGCACTTACATGGTATAAGAGGGTACTTAGGGCCCTTCCACTGCCACAGCATGAAGGCAATGGATACTGTCGTACCTACCACCAAGGTCGTAATGACCTGTACAGAATTCCAGGCATATTCCTTGCCTCCCCACGTTAATCCGAGGATAACCACAGTCATGCCGGTCAGGGCAAGAAAGATGCCCAAAAAGCCCACAGCCTTTAGTTTTCTATTCGTCATGTCAGCCGTGATGCATCCCATACTCACTAGATAAACTTACAGCTTCCAATCTCCTTCCACCTTTTTCAATGGCATAAAGAAGAGTACACAGAGAGTTGTCAGAAGTGTCAAAAGCAGCTGCATTCTAAAGATCCAACGCCATGAATCTTCAGAAGTTGATGAGAGTGAACCTCCGACGACGGGTCCTATGCCGTTGGCGATAGCGACTACAGCACCCTGATAAGACAATCCATCAGTCTTTCTGCTTCTTGATGTGCTTGAGATAATTCACCAAGATACCCTGATACTTGCCTCTTTCCCGTAAAGGAACCACGTCGCTCACTATCAGCTGCGCAACAGTCATGAGACCACCACCTCCGATACCTGTAAAAGCGCGAAGGATGGTGAGCTGTAGCACTGACTCTGCGAGAGAGGAGGCGAGTGATTCAATGAAGAATATCGCAAGACTCATGAGAAGAATTATCTTGCGAGACGAAATGTCGGATAATCTTCCATACATCAGTTGTCCAACTGTTGAAGTTCTGTAGATTGTTAATGCGTGTTCACATATGATTACGATGATACTTACATGAAGTATCCGCTTGCTATCCATGAAACCTGACCTGTAGAGCCCAAGGCATTTCCGATGATGTACAAACTGATTGCCAACATGGTCTGGTCCATCAATGCTAGCAAGTCGACGCTTGCACATGCCAGGAATATCTGTTGCGTTGTCAGCTTAGTGACTTGTTCTTATATCATCGTAAACATACTGTGATAATAGCTCTCTTGGGAAAATAGTTTGTCTGTTCGGTGAACTGATATATCTTGCCATTTTCAGATGCCCCATCAACAACGATGGTGTTTGTCGAGCCTAGGTCACGACTCATGACAACGTTGGTCTCTATTGAACGATTGTCTACCATTGTTTCTCGACTTTTGCCGCCGTACAATTCAACCAACGTAAATGACCAAGGGTGGAACTTTCTGTAGTATCAAGTCTCTGTTAAGCCAGTCCTAGAGTCTAAACACACCTTGATGCCGAAACTCTCCTCCCTGGACCAAGGTTTCAATGCCCCTTTTTTCATAAACTACACACATAAAAATCAACAAATAATATGACGAGAACCTTTTTGGCTAGAGCAAATTTCCCCAGGTACACAACGCTTCGACTACCGAACAACTGACGACTGCCGTGCCAGGTGGGTAATAACAAAACAGGCACACCTGAATAGGCTTATATAAACATCTGGTTTGATTATTCTTTAAGATTTAACCCAAAAACCTTTATTGCCATCCTAACCCTTATGTGGCAAGCGAGCTTTGGTATATCTATCTTATTGTGACCTACCTGCGTGCCTTGTGTAACAAGACGATCACCTTTATAGACTAACGAGGTTCGTCTTTTTTCAGTATTAATCTGAGATGGATGAATCTCGATCAAAAGGGTCTTGTAGATGATCGAGATGTAATTTTTGTCCATCAGGTTTTGACTGCACAACAAGAGTTTTAAGCATCAATAGTAAGGTTTTCGAGTACTAGGAAAGGGATTACTTTAAGAAACCCGTTTCTGAACGATTAAAAGATTATTGCAACTGTAGAATTAATCTTCCCACGCTTCAACTGCTACCTCAACGGCTGGATGAGTACAACACGAATGGCGTATTTGCCATATGATATTTCAAGGTTGGGGACTTGTAAGGGCGACTGATTAACGGATCATCAAGGTTCTTCTAGAAATTATTAAACTGGAACCGCGATTAGACTAAGTTTTCCAATATATCCACCGTAAACCCCCTTGACTAAAAACTATCAGGGTCCTCCTGTGCAAGGGTCGATCAGGTCAAGGCTGTGTGAGATGACCGGCGTTATTGTACAATATGCATTAACAGTGGAGGTATTTCAATTGTTAATAAATACTGTTCCTTACGGATGAAATTGTATGTATTGTCTTGTAGTGATGTATGTGTATTATCTCAATGGCACTACCTTGATGGGCAAACACCACTTCAAGCCTCAAGCAAATCAGTGAAGTGGACATTGTCTGCAGTTTCATTGTCCTGATCCAAAAATATTTGAAAGGAACAAATTTGTCGTAGTGGAGTGTGAATCTGTCGATCAATGATGGGAACAGGCCAAACAGCTCATCGAGTTACCTCTGCTGAGCCACCTCGGCACCCCCATTCCCTTTGTCCCGGGTCTAACCCCAGCACCCACTTCTCTCTATGTAGAAGAAGGATGATCTTAGTGCTGTGAAAATATCGACTGTGGGTTGCCATTGGATTGATTGGTAAATATTCCTCTGGGAGAATGCGTTGGGCAGTCAGACATCCCACGGCTGCATACAGCCCCAGCAAAGCCCGCTGCAACCCAAAGAACTACTCAAGAAGACTGGTAAGAAAAGGGTAATTGCCTCAAATCTCTTATATAGCGGCTCGCTTACGCCCCCAGATCTGCCTGTTGAGGCTGTGTCAGTTTGTCTGCCGACTCGACTTGTTAGTCTTGAAGCCATAGCTTTGATTCAGCATGGCTAGTCCTAACCCCCTCAACGTGTACAAGGGACAAGACTCTGTCAAGAAGTATTTCGATCCTGAATCTGCGCCGCCGCTTCCTCTGGTCGAGATACCGGATTCGCTTAACCCTTATCGCCAAGATGGAGTGCGCATATATGCCAAGATGATGACTATGCATCCTGCGAATAATGTGAAAGCCATGCCAGGTACAATAGTTACCTGATATACTCGGCTACTTATCTAATGGAGGATTAGCGTTGAATCTGTTGAATGACTGTGTCGTTCCAGGAAGGACCAAGGCAGTCGTGGAATACAGCTCTGGATCGACTGTTTTATCCATGTCCTTGATCTCACGGGCTATTCATGGTATCGACGACGTCCGAGCATTTTTGAGTAACAAGACGAGCGCAACAAAACTTCAGCTTATGCAGTTCTTTGGAATCGATATGTCAGTCCCGGAGATACGCACGCCCATCTGACACAGGCTGATAAAGTATCTTTAGTACACTCTTTGGAGGTCCATCCCAGCCTGAGCCCCTTGACGAGCGTGGCGGCATCCGAGCAGCTCAGCGATTGGCTCAAGGATCAGACGAAAATGTTATCAATCCGAATCAATATGAGAATGATCTTGTAAGTGTTCTTAATGCTAAGGATAGGGCCGCGTACTTATATTACACTATAACTGGAACGCCCATATCAAGTGGACAGGCCCACAGATCCATAAACAATTACCGGAGATCAATTTGATCTGTGCAGGCATGGGGACATCGGGTCAGTAGAGCATGCTTTTGCTCACTATTCACCAGTCACTGACGGTTCAAGGTACTATGACTGGTCTGGGAATCTATTTCAAAGACGCTAAGCCCTCGGTATATCGATTAGGGTGAGTATCAGATCATCTTGCAGCAAGAAAACAGTGACAACTAAGAGGTCCATAGTGTGTGCACAGCACCTGGGGACAGAGTTCCAGGCCCAAGATCCTTCGCTCTCCTGGCCCCCGTTCAATTTCCCTGGAAGAAATCTGTTGATCACATTGAAGAAGTCGACTCACACAAATCCTTCTCTACGTCCTTAAATCTTTGTCGCAATGGCATTGTCTGTGGCCCATCTTCTGGATTCAACCTGACGGGGCTGTTCCAGCTTATTGAGAAACGTAAGGCTGAATGTTCTCTTTCCGATTTAGCGGGGCCAAACGGGTCTATCAACTGCGTCTTTCTGTGCTGTGACCTGCCTTACCAGTATATCAATGAGTACTTTGAAAAGCTGGGAGAAAGTTACTTTCCATCGATCAAGAATGAGGTATGTGGCTACGCAAAAGCTCTTAGGTCGTGGTTAACGTTGTCTAGGATCTTTTGAAAGTCGATAGATACAGATACGACGAGAAGTGGGAGAGAACAGCATCCGAGGCTCTTGATGCCTTTTTCGACGTTGACCGCGGAGCTCTTCTTGACATGGTTCTCGCGGACCCCAAAAGTGCCTCGGCAGATACACTTGACTTGCATACTATTCTACGTTCGAGACAGGATACTACAGTTATCGATTTGCGACAACCTCAGGATTTCAACAAATTTCATCTCCCTGGCGCTGTCAATATGCCCTTCGTAACCGACAACACACCGAGCCCCTTCTCCGACGCCAAAGTTTTGGAGGCTGTATGGAAGAGCTTCGAAGATACATTCAAAAACCCCGGAGAGAGCCTGCGGTCTCTTCTCCAAGGTAGACGCGTCTTGCTCACCTGTTATGATGGGGATAGTGCTCGTGTTGCAACCAGTGTTCTTCGCGCTAAGGGATATGAAGCGGATAGCATCAGAGGTGGGTTCCACGCCCTGAATAAGATGAGGCATAGCTCGAATCAGGCTTCCGTGAATGGCATCCGAGAGTCATCTCCGTGGGTTGAGCTGAGTCAAGAGGTTTTGACTGTTGGCCCTTCAGAGTTGGCCCGTGTCTCCTTATAGTTTCAAGTTTGCGAGAGGATCAGATGGAAACAGATACAAAACGGTACATAGTGATGGATACCCAAAGATCGACTGTTATATGGCGCTCGCAGAAACAAATTATCTGGCTTTTATTCCTTGGTCGCGTTTTATTATCGGCTTATGGTAGTGAGGTCTATCGGAAGCTGAAAACTCTTGAGGCTCTATAGAGCTAATGAAATTTTCTAATTAACGCCCCAAGCCCCAAGGACATTCCTTTTACTCTCACCCCTGGCCCTTTTACTTCCATTCTCCAATTCCCTGACCCGATTAACGATGAGCCCTACACAGATCGGCCCAATCACTGTACAAAGTGTAATGGCCCAAGTGACGATAAGGAAAAGCTCAGATGATTGGCCGTTCGGAGAACGGCCAAAGATGCCCTTGCTCTCAGCCAGCGAAGAAATCAGATAGCCAATCTCCCCTCTAGCGACCATGCCAATACCGACGATACATGCTGGGTAAAGGGACAGTGCCTTCTCAGGCTTTGGTGACGAGTTTCGCATTTGGGCAGAGGCTTGGGAAGTGTCCATATTGGCGAGTGGCTCTAAAGGAACAGCATCGCGCTCTTGAGCTAGCTGCGTGGAACCACTGGTCTCAGCTTGTGACGAGCTGTCTCCACACTGAGCACCAGGCACCAGGCTCTTTGAGGACTCTTTAAGTGTAGGCGTGATTTTACGAATAGGTCGTGCGAGCACCCGTAAAGGGTTGCTGAAGGATACCAGCCAGAACCCACATGCGAGCTTTCCAAATATCATTAGAATGGTGTAAATGACACCACGCCAGACAATGGGGCCAGTGAAGAGTTGTGTGATGGGGACAGAGAAGCCGATGGAGGCCTAGAGGTGGTCAATATCCGTATATAGAGTAATGGGCACCTAACTTACGAAGAAAAATGGTTTGAGAAGTCGCTGCAGGACAGGCTCATAATAATCTTGGAAGACCTCAGCACCTGAACCGCCTACCATAATCTTAGGCGAGGGTACTTGAACAGAGGACCCTTCCATAGTTTGATTATTAGTGGCTGAAGACTGTTCAGATCCTCTCGTACAATCCCTATTGTCATCCCGAGTCTCCAAGTGTGGAACTTCAGAGTCCCACCAACTAATGGTGGCACCAGCGATGTAAGCGGCCAAAAGACTCGAAGTACCAGCGAAGGTCGCCCCAACAACTAGGCCTAAAAGGTATGATGTATGGATAACAAAAGCAGTCTTCTTCATACCAAAAACCCTCGAAACCTTGGAAGACGGGTTCCTCTCGCGGTACGAGTTGAGATGGACGGAGACTGACGCCACAACAAATCTGCAAAGGATTGGAATGATAATCGCAAAGGCGAGGGAAACCATAATGGGTCTCACAACAGTCACAGCGTCAAAGGTGTGGCCACCAAAATTTGAAATCACTTGTACCATGATAAGACCCACGACGTCATCCATCATAGCAGCGCTCGTCAACACGACACCGAGACGAGTTGAGGAAAGGCCGCTTGTGCCAAGGATAGTAAATGTTGTGCCGAGACTTGTAGAACAGAGTGCGGCGCCTGCTGCAAAGGCTTGTAACGGAGTTGCGTTAAGCATAGACATCACTGCGAAGGAGAAGCCGATAGGAAATAAGATGCCAGTCGTGGCAACGGCAGATGACAGGCCGAGGTTGGCTTTTAAAGATCTGAAAGAGGTTGATAGACCACCCGGAATACGGTTAGTTGAAATAGATATAGTGGTTATATAGGTCGTTACCTTCAAATACAATAAGAATGAGACCCAGGTATCCTAGCTGCACCACAGCGCTTTCAACTTCGCGAGATAGCCATTTTGCCCCTGGCGTACCCCAAGCTATCCCTATCGCGACTTGGCCAATCAGACCACAGTAAGCCAGTCTGTCTAGACCATGGTTAACTATATTCAATAGAAGGAGGAAGCCAGATAATATGGCGACGACTGTTATCGAGGGTTCATGATATGAAAGCTTCACTTCCATATTGCTTTAGTGATGATGTTCATAGTCTTTTTGCTAGCTTGATATTAAGCAGTTTCAGGGCACATCGGACATTTAATATTCCGGTCTTTGTAACTGTCAAGGTACATTTGTCTCCAACGTCTTGCCAAGTCGTTATTTCGAGCATGTTACCCCTGGTCCCATCACGAATATAAAGTTAAAAGAGTTTGAAATCAGGTTTCGGTAACTTTCTGTGTATCATCCCGTCCTTCCCGTGCGTAGCATCCCTTTCTTCCCGAAGGACCTGCTAATGATTGATAGCCAGCCGAGAGTAAGCAAGGGCCAACAGCTGATGAGTGTATTATGGGGTACGAGTCACGAACCATGTTTTCATGGCTGGGAAAGGGTATGAACAAGGGTCAAAAGTTCCTGAACTCAGCTGCGGTCTCCTCTGCCCCTGACATTTGCCGTAACTTTAAATACCCTCAGACTCATGAACCATGAGTCGATTCGTGCGCTTCGCAATAATGTGATTGATAAAGATTGGAAATTACACGCGAAGACCGACTTTCCACTTTTCAGACCTTCATTGCAATACACCAATGCGCGAAGTGCAGGAAGTGCCCATGTAGTCAAAATGACTTCTATATGCTTCATCAACCACGCAATTGGCTGTTACATATCAAACATAGCTTTATGGTTTATACATGCATCCGGTCCTTGGCTGCCGTGACATGAAGACTCAAAAGTTCGACATCGCTGCGAGTGCTCTTCTTATCACTCCACCCCGTTGCACAAAGCTCAGGAGAGCGTCCAGCAGCCCACGGACCGGGCCTTATATCTCCCTCTGAAGATGGCGTCTCATCAATCTCCCGGAAACCTCGGACGACTGTTCTGCGTACAGGGTGAACTGAGCTGCCGGTTAGTCGCCCAGACTCCGTGTAGCTGTATTTGGAGCCCTTGTGACGGAGGTATGGACGGAGAGCAGGGAGACAGGCGATTATGAGGCCTATGTAGACATCGAGTGCACTCCAAAGTCCTGATATGTGTTAGGAAGAGTGGTCTTGTGAAGCTCGGGGCATGACTTACCAACTGTTGTGATAGATCTAAAGTGTCCAACCACCGTGAGTTGGATAGTCAAGAAGCGAGTTAAGGAAAATGCCACGTCAATAAAGCCAAGAAGGAAAATGGCGTAGACACTTGCCTTCACTTTTGGGCGCATGTTGAGCTTGTGGAGGACGAGGAATGGCAGAATAAACACTACGCATGTATCACCATTAGTATTGACTTC
Source organism: Fusarium aywerte (assembly GCA_013186375.1). Lineage (NCBI taxonomy): Eukaryota > Fungi > Ascomycota > Sordariomycetes > Hypocreales > Nectriaceae > Fusarium > Fusarium aywerte. The sequence continues at coordinate 91,271 of JABCQV010000326.1, forward strand.
GTCCAATAAGAGGCATCAGTGAGACCTACAAGCAAGAGATCCAATAAAGTGCAGTACCCAAGCGACTTGGAAGATTACAAGAATCATCCAGTCCTCACAGGCTTTTTCGGGTTCCTTGATTGACCTTCATTACAAATTAGAGATTAACGCAAGGAAGAAGCGGTCGCATATTAACGCACCAGTTTCTTTCGATGGGAAAGCAGAGGAATAGCTCAAGACACAATGATATGACGAATGCGCACACGCAATAGGCAACGACTGCCCAAAGAACCATTCGTCTCTTTTTCATGAACAGTGGAAAAAGCTGAAGGTACACAGCAAGAACAGATGCCTTGCAAAGGTATAATGTTGTGAAGAAGGGAATCATACTAGCCCACGTAACCTACATCCAGTCAGTATCGTATTTTTGTAACTATATCTGGTGATATAGACCTTGAGAACTCTTTGCAGTTTCTCTGGAGGCACATCCCAGTTGGCCAGAGTGTAATCGTTGGCAGGATCCAAAGATCCCTCGATTGCATATACTATGTTCAAAGATGCCGTGGCGAAAGCAGATATCCATGCTAGTATCCGTATCCAGTCGGCGAGGGTAAGTTTCTGCTGCTGTATCACGAGGCGTAGATAGATTCGAGCGACGACGATGGCGAATGCTATTGCAACAAGTGTGAAGACGACAGCCTGATTACGTTAGTACTAAACGATATAGAGAGCCGTATGGACATACAAGCACGGCGGCGTCAGACGGCGCAGCAACCATTGTAAGAGTCGAAAAAAAATTAAAGCATCAGAACCTAAAAAGAAATTGAGAATTGTGCAGCAAGCAAAGGAATGTTAAGACACTGAAATGCAATGCTTAGAAATGATTATCGAAAAAAGGAAAACAGAATGCCTTGACGTAAAGGAAATGAGCTGGGGTGAGTGGCCTTGATAAAAGCCAAAAGTCGACACGCATCAGATTGTGACTACAGGTACCTACATAACAAGGATCTTTCCTGTATCTAGGGTACTTTGGTCCCTTTGTTCAACCTCAACTGTTACTGACAAGCCCAGGGCTCAACTAGGTTTGTCTCTTATGCTATCAGCAGCGGCATCGGGTTACAAGTTCAGCTTAACTCTTGGCCAGTACTGCACGAGTAACGCTACCATAGTTGCCTTTTCTAGCCTAGAAGTATCCGCTGAAGAAAGTAAGTAGGGATCAGCATTTAAACGCGAACTAGGGCCCGAGAATTAAGTTTACGCTATTAAGTAGCTAAGTGGACCCTTTTCCTGCCGGAGAACAAGCATTTGCGTCCTATCATCGATCCTAGCCATCGCAGTCATGCTCATGCTATACTTGCACCATCACCATCTCGGGCAAAGTCAATAATACTTCCCCTTATCCAGATCGAAGACAGAAACCGGGTTTACCTGAAGACAAGATGTCCAAACTCAGCCATCGTTGCTTTTCATGGCATGTGAAGCATGAATCGGGACACACCTGAACGTGATGTTCTGGAACCAACAGAAACCGACTGAATCACATCATGTATTCTCTGCGCTGTTCACTTCATGCCTTTATCCAGTCGAGAAAGATACCATAGAGCACGGTTCTACTCAGTCATATCTGCAGATACGCCAAGACAATCAACTCGAACTAGGCCAAGAGACACCGATACCCCGAATACGACCTTGTCAGAGTCATGTTGCTAATTCCCGGTAGATCCTAAGCTGCTTTAGTGCCATTGACCCTCAATCATGGCTGATCTGTTGATGTGGATTTGTCCATTAATTGTTATTTATCTCCTGATATTACTGATAAGATGAAATATGCTAACTCGTTAACCAAAGGACATCAATAGGCAAGGCCAAGATTCGAAAGCCATCAAATGTCTGGATCTCGGCAGTATCCGAACGGTAACTACGCGTAGCGCTCTTCTATTGCTTATGAACACAGGTGCCCCTCTTTCGTAGCTTCGCAGCATCTGCCTTAGCCTCCTCTGACAGTTCGTCGGCGTTGAACCCGCCAATAGTACGACGGGCCAGCTTGGAACTAGCCTTGTCGTCGTTAGGGAACTTAGCCTTGACACCAAAGTCAAGACCTTTGGCCACATAAAGCACTTCACCACCGACCATGGTGAGCAGCACCTTCTGGCGACCAAGCTCCTCCTCGGGAACTTCGAAGAAGTTGTTCTCAAGAACTATGACGTCGGCCATCTTGCCCTTTTCGAGTGAGCCGATCTCCTTGTCGGCCCGGAGGAAGCGCGCGCCGTTGATGGTGATGGAGCGAAGAGCCGAGGTGCGTGAGATACCACTGCCGGGGAAGACGCCGTCATAGGGAGGGCCTTGGGAGGCGGGTGAGTGGGGGTTCTCGGGGTCGCCTGAGCGGGTGACCGCGACCTTGAGGGCGAGGAACTCGTCAAGGGGATCAATCTGCAGTAGTTAGTCTCTAGTTCTTAGAATTGAGATGGGGTGAACTTACAGGCCAGTCGCTTCCGTAAACAAGAGGGCGACCTCGCTTCTCAAACTGGGCCCACGCTTGGAGGTTGTCCAAGCGATAATCGGCGATAGCTTTGAAGGTATTGGGGATGTAAAAAGAGCTGAGTTGCGACCACTGGTAACTGACGATAGGGTCAACACTGAGCTCAGCGAATCTAGCCCAGTCCTTTTGCTGTGAAAGCTCATCGTGGGCAAGGCCAAGACGGAAGTCCTTTTTCTCGGGGTGCTTCTTACGGAAAGCCTCAGCAGCGTCAAGGCCAACTCGCACAGCAAGATCACCATCGGTGTGGAATTGAGCATCGATACCGGCAAGGAATAAAAGCTCGAGGGTCTTGGTCAGGATAGCAGGGTTCCAGTAAGGATCGTTGAGGGAGTTTTCATCGGGTGCCCAGGTGCCATTCTCGCCGGAGCCGTTGATAGGGGCCCAATAGGGCTCGACCAGAGCAGCAGTGTTGGAAGGGTAGGTGATGACGCCGTCAATGAAGGCCTTGATGGCTTGCCACTTCAATGTGGGCTTAGGACTAATTGCGGAATCGTCGTGCCAGGAATTCAGCCTCTTAACGACGCTCTGGACAAGATCAGGCACGTCGTCGATGGACTTGGGCGCCACAATACGGTAGTCAAAATAAGCGCGTGCAGTGAGACCACCTTCTTTCTTGATGGCGCTGAAGACAGTGTGGTGGTCGGCTAGAGCCGCAGCGTCCTGGAATGTGGTGATACCAGCTTCGCGGAGGAGCTTGAGGGCGGCACGACCAGCCTCGAGGTTCTCCGCATCAGTGGGAGGAGGAGGACCAGCGAGAAGGTTAGAAGCACCGTCTTGGAGAACGCCAGCAGGTTCTTGGCTTCCTGGAAGACGAACGATCTTGCCGTCCGCGGGATCCTTGGTGCTTGCGTCAATCTTTGAGATATCAAGCGCACGAGAGTTGGCGAGGAGCGTGTGGTAGTCGCTTGAGCGGATAATAACGGGTCGCTTGGTGTTGACCTTATCGAGTTGAGCCTTTCCAACGTTTCCACTCTTTGAAACAAGACCGGCGTAGTCCATGTTGACGACTTCCAACCAATCCTCATCACCCTTGTCGGTCTCATCCACAAGACATCCCTGGATGTGCTCCACCACTTGCGCAATCGATAAGGTCTGGTAGCTCAGATCGCACTTCAAAAGGAAGAGACCTCCCGAGATAAGATGCATGTGAGAATCCACAAGGCCGGGCATAGCCATGCGGCCTTCGAGGTCAATAACCTTTGTGCTGTTTCCAATGTACGAATGCGCCGTTTTCTTGTCGCCAACATACTCGATCTTGCCTTCGTGAACAGCCATGGCGGTGACCATGCTGTTGTTAGAGGACATAGTATAGATGCTACCATTGTGGAAGACCACGTCGGCAGGCTGGACGGCGCCGGCAACGGCCAAAAGGGCGCTGGCGCAGATAGTGAGAACACCACGAGCCATGGAATGATTGACGGTAATGGCGACGATGGTGATGATGTTGGTGGTGATCGACAGGAAGAACGTGGCAGTGGCGGTTTATGTATCTTTTATTTACGGATCCTTGTGTTATCGTCACAAGGGTCGACCGGCAGTCGAGATGGTGTTTATGCCATTGCCCCAATCGAGTCAGAAAGCCGGTCAGTATTCTGGAACCCCGAACTTGGCTCCCTCACGATCTGGCGCCTTTATCACCCAAATTTGGTCAAGTCGTATGCCAAGGTTCTGCTCGTTTCTTTTTTGTGGATAAGTGGACGGGACCCTGGCCTTGACACGACGAGAAACGGCATAGGATATCGACGGATCATCAGATTTTCGAAACTAAGCTTAAACCCTGAAATGTTGAATTGGAATTAACACCGAGCAAGTACTTCACCGCGTCTTCATTAAGGGACAGCTTCTGGTGAGACGGAAACCCAGTATACGGTGGCACCACCATCATCTTCCAAACGGGTTCTAGAATCGTATGATTAAAAAGCAAACGCTTGAAAAACAAATCACCTTTCAAATCGATAAACTATCCGTACTCGAATAGATTCATCCCATCAACGTTTCGTACCCATTATCCATCATCACGTCCATCCAGTACGTGTCCTTCTTCTCCTCATCCATGCAAGCCCATGTCTTCTTGACTAGCATCAGCATTCGCCTGATCGGCTTCGCCGCCAGGATATTCTCAAAAGCGGAAAGTCGAGAGAGAACGATTTTCCGGGCCTGAAGAACTTCCAAGCCGTTCAAGGGTACCCGGAATCGCGGACTGGCTGCCACACTTGCCACAGGAGATTGCTGAAGATTTGGCATTGTGCAATATGAGCGGCACATCGAGAGTTCGCTGCAAATACTCACGAATAGTAACGGCTGTATAGACCGGCTTCGGGATGTCGTGGGAATGTCCTTGACCAGGTCTAGCACATGAAGAGCCAGGCAAGTCAACCACGTATCTGCAAAAGCCCTCTCATCTGGATAGGAACCTGAAGAATCAGGTGAACCCGTCATGAAGTGCGCAGATTGTGCATATGGTACCAGAAGATCCGGGAAATTTCGGTACAGTTGAAGCAGCCCCGTACATCGATAAGCTTCAGCGATATTAACTAAATGAATTGCTGGGGTCAGGTCGTCGCCAGCATCGACAATGTCGTTCTCTTGTGGTAGCTTGATCGCACAAAGCTCCGCATGTAGCTGTTCTGAAGCGAGAATCGCGTCTTGGGCCTGTTGGATATCCTCTTTCGAAACGAATCGACGACTGCGCAGTCGTTTCCGTTCTTTCCGTACAAGACTGCCCACACTGGCAACTAACTCCTGTACCTCAATACCAATACCCGTCTGCGGATGAGGCATGCGGGGTTCGTGCATATCGAGGGAGTCCGGCGGAGCAGGCTGAGGCTGAGAACTTCTTGTGTTTGGGTCTATATCCGTTACGAAAGAAAGAAGCATCTTCCAATATACGAGCGAGTTGTAGAAGAAAAACTCCTTCTTTCTGTCGGCCAACGCGAGAGGGTCGCCGCGTGCTTCGGCAGACATGACCTTACGGGCGAGGACTTCGAATTGCGGTTGACCAAGGCTTTTTGGATCATGCCATGAAAGACTCATCCCCAGCATAACCAAAGCCAACAGAGATGACGTTTCTAGTTCGGCGATCTTGGCCTCCCTGGATAAACATATCATAGCTTGGTCTCGTAGGCGATGGCCAACTGATGCAAAGGTGGGGGATACCTCGGAAAGGCATGCAGCAGCCATACTCTGTGTGATGTAGTAGAGGGATTGTGATCCCGTCCACATGTTTGAGATGGTAGTCCGATATGGGTTCATCGGACTATCGTAGCAGGACATCAGTCCGCATACTTCCTTGAAGTAATATTCGACAAGAACAGAGGAATGATCTTGGAGAGCTTGTGCTAGCGGCATCTCGATAACTGGCTCGGGAGACTGATTTGAGGGGGGCTCAACTCTGGTCAAAGCTTGCGAATATACTTGTGGTGGTCCCATAGCAGTATTTGACCAAAGCCTCTCGTTATGGTCCTGGGTCTGGGAAACATTTTCTGGAGCCTGCCCGAGTGACTGGTCTGGATACAGCTGTAGCATATCATCTGTAAATTGCATCAAAGGCAAGGAAGCATCCATGGTTTCCTGCCCTTGAGGCTCGATACATCCAGCATCAATGACATTGGAAAGGTGATCCAAGAGTCCTTGGTCATAGTAGCCGTTGACAAACTGATCCGACTGTTGAGGCTGTGGTTGTGGTTGAGAGGGAGGTGGAGGCGGAGGCTGGGGTTGTTGTTGTGCTTGATAAGACGCATACATTGGACTTGGTTGACCTTGCTGAGGGGGTAATGAGGCATCATCAACAGTAGCTTCGACAGGCGTCTCAGGTGAATCCTTCGGCGGAGACTTTGATCCGCCTTTCCATCGCAAAGGCTTTTGATATCCAGGACACGGAATGCCTAGTCTAACGCAGCGGGAACAAGCAGGCTTTAATTCATCACATTTGAGCTGAATGAGCGGTCAGAAAGGGTAATTCCTCGAGGGGGACAAATATAGTGGCGTACTCTTTTGGACTTACATACGGCACACCCCGTGCGTGATCTAGTGATGTTCATGCGCGCCGCTGAATGTGTAGAAGAGAGCATCTTGACCCGTTTGGTTGTATCCGTGTTGAGGAGTGGAGATTTCGAGGTGCGGGATAGACGCGAGTGGAGAAGGAGGGATAGAGGCTCTTTTGTCACGTGACTCTCTAGCGTAAAACCTTCTGCTTCTTATTGGATCTTATCTTGAGGTATTATTCCGTTGTATTATCCGAGAGACATGTATATTTTGCAGGTATCCCACGACGTTGTCTCATTATGTTACAAAGTGCCTGGCACAATTGATGTGCTCTTTTTCGAACAGCGTCAACCTTGGGTACCTCTATGTAAAAGTGGAACTAGCTTTGTACCCCATCCTCCACTGGTCTATTTCCATTGCCACCTCTTCAAGCGTTCCAAGGCTGCCAAAATTGATTAAACAGTGTGGAAGTCGGATGTACGGAAGGAATCGAATGAATGACATGATATGCATATCTCATCACTTCCGTGTCATTTTACTTCCAGTTCGAGACATGGAGGATGATGTCTTATCGTTTCCCCCAGACAATGGGGCCAGCCCATCAAGTTCCCGAACCTCGTTACTGCTCCACCACCCCATTCCGAACGTAGTATTGATTAGCTAAGGATAGAAATACCGGAAACGGAAGTTATTCGCACAGGAAATACGGCTATTGCTTGCCCTTGCTCTTCAAGGGTCTTGTCACTCCCAGCTATCTAAGCTATCTGTGTGAGGGCGCCATATCGATGCTCCCTTGTTTTTGCAGCTGTCAAAATCAAAGCTAATCGAGATGGCTTCGATAACACCAAATCATTCCTTCAAGGTGGCTCTTGTACAAATGAAGCCAAAGGTAAGCGAGTACAAGATCACTGATACTTGGTGTTTTACTAACATTTGGAAAGCCTCTTGATGCTGAACATAACTTTACACATGCGGCCGAACAGATACGACTCGCGGCGGTTCAGGGTGCATCACTAGCAGTACTGCCAGAATACCACCTTACAGGCTGGGTGCCAGAAGAACCATCTTTCGCACTTACACCTGAAGATGCCGAGAAATATCGAAAGAAATATCAGGCATTAGCAGCAGAGCTTCACATCAACATCTGTGCTGGAACGTTTGTTACTCAGACTTCTAACGATAGCGATATATCCGCTGTTGATGCTAAGCCCACACTACTCAATACCTCCGACTTCATCGACCATGATGGCAATCTCCTCGGTACCTACACCAAGACTAACCTCTGGATTCCAGAGCGCCTCACGTTGACCTCCTTCGTTGATCATGCTCGCAATACGTCCAAAGATGACTTTGAAGCCCCCAACCCCCATCAAGTCATCGATACCCCTCTCGGTCGAGTCGGCATACTAGTATGCTGGGACCTCGCATTCCCGGAAGCTTTCCGGCAACTCGTTCTCGCCGGCGCCAAGATAATAATCATCCCTTCATACTGGACATCAGGGGACATGTCAGAAGAGGGCCTTGCATATAATGCCAACTGCGAAAGGATGTTTATACAGTCGGCACTTGTGACTCGGGCTTTCGAGAACACTGCCGCGGTTATCTACTGCAATGTTGGCGGACCAGCGGAAGAGGGCTTCTTTGGCTGCAGTCAAGTCACGCTGCCTATTGTTGGGACTGTACCTGGGAGTTTCACTGATGGTGAAGAGGCGATGCGCATTCTCAATGTTGATATGCAGACGGTGGATATTGCAGAGCGCAACTATCAGATTAGGCAAGATTTGGCGAGGGAGAATTGGCACTACGGGTATGTGAAGAGCGCATCAGCAAAGCTGTAAGTCATGACAAGTATCTTTTTTTCTCTGTCACAGTAGGAAATACCCTCATGGTATTGTTCACAGTCAGTATCATCAATGTTATCCACGTATACAAAGTACACATCATAGCACAAGTTCGAATTCTTAAGCCATAGTATAGGATTATCAAAAGACTTAGGGTTACGGCGGTTTCATACTGAGTCTGACCTATTCGTCCTAACTTTAACACCTTGATGGTCACGACGATTCGCTGATAGATTGGCAGTCCTGATCCCCCACTTTGAACCAGCCGACGTTGAAACTATACCCACGGAGCATTATTAGTCATACTTCTTTCACTCGCTCGGCTTGAATTATTTACATTGCAGATGAAATTTAATTAATTGACAAAATCAAATACAACTTGGATCGATTAAAAAACTTCAAAATACCCAATACCTAAAAACCGTCCTTCACCAATTTCATTCGCTTGCTTACTTGCACCCAACCTTCTATGTGGCCAGACTTATTGTTCCTCCTGCTTGGAATGTGAGCTTGACACAACCTCTTTTTCTGTCCTCTGTGTATCCGTGTCAGCCACGGGTAACTCTTCCCCCATAATGCATTCAAGTTTTGGTCCTTCGTAAGACTTTCTCTTCATAAACCACAATACCGTCACAAAAACGATAAAGATACCCAACACTGCTGTTACGTAGTCTAAACAATGTTAGCTGAAGGATAGATGACTTGGTGCGCATAAGCTTACTCATCGTTGATACGTTGACGGGGATGGCTGGTGGGAAGCAGAAGAACTGTTTGATAATAGTCAGCATGGCTTCAGAGCTATATCAAGGTACTATGTACCCGAGAAGGTGTAGCTTACGATAGATGTAACAAGGACAAAGAGAACTGCGATGTAATTTATAGTGTATCCCAATGCATGCCCAAGAGAAAACTCAGGCGGTTCGGTAAGAACAAGCTGTCGGCCTCGAATAAGCAGGATTAGGACTGGAGCAGCGTATGAAAGGTTCAGGAACAGCGTGCAGCTGGCGATATAGGCGTTGAAAGCAACTTCCGGACCTTCAGTTTGTCAGCAAAGACGTTGAGAGAACGTAGGTTGAGAGAGCTCACCAAGATATAGTAATCCAAAAAGAAGGTTGAAGACAGCTTGTAGCAAGATAGCTCGGACTGGAACGTTGAGCTTGGGGTGAAGATGCGAAAGGCTACAACGGTTAGCTATACGTCTGGGTCTGTAGTGGTCAAGAGGTGCTTACTAGTTTGAGAAAGGTGTTCCATTATCTCGTGCCATAGACCAAAGAAGGCGACTTCCAGATGTCACACAACCGTTAGCTCCGTTGACGAAGCATAGAGCAACGGCAACACTTAGAACTGTTGCGGCAACTTGACTACCAGTTGCCTGGAAAATCATCTCGGTGAGGGGGCTCTGGGTGGGTGATGCGAGCAGTAGGTCGAGGTCGACAAAGCAAAAGAGCATAACCAAGATGAATCCGATACCGCTAGAGAGAATTAGAATATTTTTCAGAAGTTTAGATACTAAACTTACGTCACACCACCAACCAGCACAGCAGCTACCATGGCTTGAGGTGCATCTTTGGATGGTTGGGGCATCTCTTCGGTCATATGTGCCACGGCATCAAAGCTGTAATCATTAGCAACTTGTCATGGAGTGTTTTGATAAAAGCTCACCCAATCATACTAAGAGCGGACTGAAGCAGCCCAAGCATCCAAGCTGTGCCATCGCTCCATCCAGTTGTGTTGGAAAAGTTGGTAAAAACAAACTTGGCATCGGTCTTGGGAGAGGTGGAAAGCAGCACGATGCTAATCACCACAACACTGATCAAAGACCAGTACACTGAAATATTTTAGCATATTTCTTTCACATCCATCTATGCACGGTTGGATGGGACTTACGTGCACCTTCGTTCCAGCGATTCAAGATGGGATAGGCAAAAATATTGAGGAACACGCCAACGATTGATACTGCAACAAACATCAAATAAGTTCCCCATTGAGTAATCTCGTACGTCCCGCCAGAGCCGGCTACTGCTGCGGCGGCAAGGAACCGAGCTAATTAATTGTAAGCGAAATGTTTTTAGCGAAAAAGGGGTAGAGTACCTCCAAAGTAAGCTGCGGTTGTGTTAAGTGTTAACCAGCCTGCGATATTTATCCACCCAACGAGGAAGCTCTGTTGAAGTTAGTGATGATAGTAAGAGGGTTGACGTTGTTGTCCTTACCATAAGACTCTTCCATTTTTTGGTTGAAAGAGCAAAGGAGTAGTGATATTGTCCTCCGGCTGTGGGATACAGGGATGCCAGTTCCCCAACACTCGCTGCCAAGCAAAGATTGCAGATAACGCAGAAAATAAAACCGTAAACGAAACTAACAGAGCCACCTGATGGCATAACAAGTCCTAGTGATCCCGCGAGAGAGATCCAAGTGCTTCTCTGTGTGAGTATGGTACAATAAGATCATGGTTTCATCAGATGTCTTACTTTAGAATTGCAAAGGCCATGCCGATCATGGTAATTTTGGAAAACCTCTTTTGGAGGTGGCCCTCGTGGGCCGGTGTATCTGTCGCCATACCGTGTGCTGATTGAATGTTGTCGTGTCTTGACTTGACTTTTGCGTGGCGTAAGAGGACAAAGACGGGCTCCTCACCCTTAATATTCTAGAACGATTCCCTTATCTTGGGAGGACGGGCTGAACAGCTGAGAAGTTGATACGACACAAGGTTGATGTCACCTTACTCGCGTCCTGCATGGGCCCCGTGGCCAATCGGGGGTGGACCGTCTGGGCTCTCCGCGTTGCGGGGGAAATGAGACCAACAAAGTAACTAAACCAAGACCGGTAAAAATAAGCTTAGGAATTCCATCAGGTCGGTTCTTAAGTAGACTGTAGAGATGAGCTGTTCCCGGCAGATGGTTGAAATGCGATAACAGCCCCGGACCCTTGCTCCGTTTCTCGTCTTTGGTTTGCTTTTGGCAATCAGATGATTCTGGAAGTTGAAAGGAGACGAGATAGGCCAATACTACCCATATCACTTCCCCGATAAGAACGAGTAGAACGATTAGTAATTAGATTCTTTACGAAGTAATGGGTTCCGTCCTTCCGGCAAGCCCCGATTGTCTCCGTTACTGGCTGAAGCTTTAGGGTAAGTTCTGTGAGGAATGCTGACTCTTTTGGCTTGGGTCCTGCTATGTAATACCACGTTGACTAGTTTCACATAATTGATTAGTACAGTATGAGGGAAATTTTCTTCCGTGACGCATAGGATTGTCCTTTATGTCAATAGTGCGTAGAAAATGCAGAGAGAATGAGGGACTGCGGATCAACTACAAAAACCTATACTGACATATAGCACAGATAATATATAGCACAATTTCAATACATGAATAGTTGACATAATGTTCACCGAACTCAGTCGCCTTTATAGTCAAGCACTTGATTCAGTGAACATAGTCCTGCTCATAGTTGTGAATTTATTTCATCAAACTTAAAGGAAACTTCAAAAGTCACTAGAAAGATATTTCTTAATTTCAGCCTTTTTAATACTCGGCACTCCGTGCCGCATGGATACTCCATTCTGGGAGCATCGTGGTACAAAACGTAGGCATAAGACATTTTCCTACTCTCTAAAGTACTAGTATAACAAACCTAAGAAATACTAGAGTTTTAAGTATATTTACCATATCCACCTACTAGTAATACCTAAAGATATATCTTCCTCATCCGTATACCTGTCCATACCTCAATGCATATACCGCCAAGTCACAGCCTTATCCCCCTTGGCAGAGAGCTCCTCTTCAGATACTGCTTCGTGCTCACCAGCCTCCATTCTTCTCTCACGGCTCTTGTTGATGCGACTGTAGCTAAATATCAAGATAAGAGCTGCAATGATGCCTCCACCGATAAAGCCAAGTTCTAAAGCATGTCCTAAAATGTAGCGTGGAGCATCCTTTTGACGGTAGAAATTTGACGCCATGGCCTAGATTTGTCAGTAGGGGCACGGAGCTGGGGTAAGAACGAATGCTTACACCTCCGAGATTCCCGACACCGATTTGGATAGCCATACCAACACTTCGCTTGTAACTTCCCGACAAGTTGTTGGCCAACCATGTAATGACACCAGGAAAGGCCGGATAAATTGCGCATGCTACAATAAAGACTCCGCCATAGACGACCTTTGGGTTGTTGGTAGAAATACACCTACACTAGAAGTCAGTAAGAGATCAATGCCTCGGGTATAGAAGATTACTTGCATCGAGAAACCAACAATCATGAAGCAGAGGAATGCCACAATAAAAGGACTTCTCTTTCCGACCTTATCTGATGTCCATGCAACGATCACGGCCAAGATAGCTGCAGTGATATAGATAGGCACAGTCATCAGCTGAGCTGTACTCGAACTATAGCCTAAGCTTCGAACAATTGTGGGCAAGAAGAGGCTGATTCCATAGAGTGGACAAACGATCTGTCGACAATCCTATTAGTACCACTCCTAAAACAATGGTCCTTATTCTGACTCACGCCCCAGTAGACAAAAATGTTGACCCAAATCTGCCAATCCTTGAACGCGGCCCAAACATAAGTCCATTTGAACTCATCAGCCTGCGCAACACGAGACTGGCTCTGACCAGCTGCCTTCTGCTGACCCTGGTACTTGAGTCGGAAAACGACAAAGGCACGCTCCTCTTCAGTCAAAAAGCCAGCTGTCTCGGGAAAATCGTAAAGAGCCCAGAACGCGAAGGTGGCGACAAGGACAGTAACGATTCCTTCAAGGATGAAGATCCAGCGCCAGCCTTCAAGGCCACCAACGCCGTCCATCTTTGCAATGCCGAACGCGAGGAGACCACTGAAAGCACCGGCGATGGAAGCGGCGGAGAAGAAGAGGGCTTGTCGGAATTGGATCTCGTGTCGGCAATACCACATCGTAAGGTAGTACTAGACACTGTTAGTGGCTTGAAAAACGCCCAATAACGGTTGTTGACATACGGCGACACCAGGGAAAAGTCCAGCCTCGGTAACGCCGAGAAAGACGCGGGTGACAAGAAGACCTGTGTAATTCTGGACAATGCCCATCAATGTCATAACGATACCCCATGCCACCATTATTGTGGGAAGCCAAACGCTAGGTCGGAGCTTTTTGAGTAGTAGATTTGAGGGGACTTCGAAGGCGGCGTATGTAAAGAAGAAGACTGTAAGACACCAGTTGTATTGATCGGGGGTCATGTTGAGATCTTCCTGAAGACCTTCAATCTTTGCGTTTCCAATGTTTCCTCCTAGGAAGATATCAGTCGAGTAAAGGGACCATGGTTGGTGTTGACGTACGGTCGAGGAACGATAGAAGATAAAGAAGTGCCAGCACAGGGATTAAACGCAAGTCCATCTAGAGTGCGATTAGCCAGAGCAGATTGAGTTCAAGTTATGGATATACCTTGCGGAGAATCTTTTTCTCATCAAGATGAGAAAAAGATTCGAGTGTTGTCTCTGGTGCCGTGGCCATAGCATCAATACGACCGACCTGTCCACCATGGTGACCGCGGTTAGGCGCTGTTTCTGCCTCAAAGACTTCGGCCTTTTCATTTGCGGGGGTATAATACGAAGCCATGGCTGGAGTCCTTCAAATAGTCAAAGAAAAACTTTCTCACGAACGTTGATCCAAAAGTCCAAAGTCGTGGACGATCACCGTCTTAAGTACGTCGGAAGTCCCTCCCTGTCTTTCCCCATGATTTCCCCGCAAAACCAAGCTGTTGCTATTGCAGATCCCAAGTCTAACGTAGGATGGTAGAATGCGGACCACAAAAATGCTGCGTGTCAATCGTCATAGGCTTGTGGGCGGAGGAGCCGGCAGATGAAGACGGGGTGAACGATGCTGTGTTAAGGGAGGGGCGGAATTGGCTAGACATTAACCTGGAATTGAGCAAAACCGATGGCTGGAGAACGCTTATCTGGAATAAGAAACAGAAACTGAGAAGGTGGTGATGCTGGATCCAAAAAGTGGTAGGGATCGGATCCGATGCTGTGTCAAGTATCAAGTCGAGTCATACTATCATAGTCCTCGTCGAGCTTACCGAGTTGACTGTGCGCATTAATTCTAACACAACTGTAGAATTGGTAGACCTATCACGATATATTCGAGATATAATTACTAGATTACTAGGTAGTTTATAAGGAAATTAAAAATCAAGAACCTTTTAATTATATGATTAAACCTTAGATTTTTATAACCTAATATTATCCTATGCTTGAGATATAGATTTAGAAGATATGTCGGAACTTTGTTACAATGCTGTAGTGCTTCGCTTCCGATGATCCCTACCAGCATGGCTTCCCCAGCTTCGACTAATTGAGTGGTGACGCCGTTCAGCATTTCGATGCAAGGACACGTTCAAGATGAACCTTCCAAATAACCTTGGAGTTACCGTTGAATTGGTATCGCTCATCATTTGTCCGGTCGACACCTGCGGTCTTGCCAAGGTGAAGATCAAGAATCAGGTCCCTAGACCAGTCCACTACAGCACAGTGACGCTACCCCAGATTCGCTGGACTTGGCGATCTGCATGCGCCAAAGTTACCCCGCATTTTTCAATTGCCAGCTCCTTGTTCCCTTGCCCTGCAGTGGAATCCTGATCTCTGATTCTTAACGTCTTCCGGATCCGATACAATCGATCGAGTCTTCGTGCTCATACAGTACCTATATCGAGATGATAGAATTTCCACCATAGCGAGCCAATTATGCCAAATCGTCTTGTTACGCGCCGGACCCAGTTCTCCAGCTGCGATGAATGCCGCCGATCACGCGTAGCCTGTGATGCTCAAAACAACGCCAATAATGCACCAGGAGCACCTTCTTCGCAATGCACAAGATGTCGGAATCGAAACCAAACATGTACCTTCAATGTATGTATTGAACTGTCGTGCATAACACATGGCTAACTAAGTCTCCTGCTATACATTGGCTTCAAAATGTCAAGGCGAACACTTCTTCAGGTGCGAAGGGGAGGTCTCGTCGCAAGGCAACATCACGACTCACAAGTGACAAATCGTCGACGCGCGGGAGCCACCCTGAGGTTGTTCCTCAGGAACCAAACCAAGGCCAGATCCATGTTTCTGAGGTAAACAACGATGCTTGCGGCAGTAGCTCAACAACTTCGGTAGCCCCAGAAGTAGTTTTGCTGCCATGGCGTACAAACACAACCAGGGGCTCTGCGGATTGTGTTAGTATGGAGGATTTGGATACCGAATGGCTCGGTACTCTATTTAGAGACGGGTTCGAGGTTGTTTTTGGTTCCTGGATGGGAAGATATAGCTGTCCCTTTCTGTACGTCTTTAAGCGACGTTCTCCTAAACATCCTACTTACACCTTGCAGATTTGGTGACGCCCGAGCGGACAAATATGTCAGCATATCCGATCTTTGCCGCCATCTTGACGGATGCATCGTAGACTCTGGCAATAGTCAACTAGTCAACCAAGGCGAAGAGGCTGAAAATTCTCTACGAAGCACGATTTCTGCCTTCGCCGCCCGCTGGCTTCCCGTGACCTCTCCAGCAGAGTCTGACGAAAATCACTGTACTTTCGTGCAGAGTCTCTGGAGACACACCCGAAGAGACATGCTACGCGTTATCAATAGGCCGTCCTACCGTTCCATGTTGTCGCTACTTCTCTTTGCCTTAACACCAATACCCGAAGGCATTTCGGAGGAAGAAGAGACAGACGGTATTTCTGGTCAAGCGTGCGTTCATGCTGCATTGCAACAGATTCAGACACTTCGGGCTCGTCAAAGAAATCTCCAGTTCAGCGGCTCCAAAGTGTCTCCTTCACTAAGATCAGAAAATATCGTCACAACACCTGAATCGATAGAATCCTCTGGCTTTATCAACGCCGAAAGTACCGTGTACTGGGCTGCCCTGACCTTTGATACCTCAGCATCTCTGACTCTCAATTGTCGCCCTTTGCTATCCTCTGGTCTGTTTGGCTTTGAATCCGAACTCCCTTGGCGTCTTGTCAGGACTTGTGCGAAGATGTTCGATGAAAATGCGCGTGAGTGGAAGCAAGCGAGCTCTGATATGACGGACGAAAGAGCCAACCAGATAATCGCTGCTGGAGCTTCATGGAAACTTCTGGGATGGAAGTTAACGGCAATATTCAAGGAAGCACTGCGGGATGGCCATGAGGAGCCCGAGGTACGAAAAGCATATTTTGCGGTGGTGGATTCCATCAAGCAGTTTGGAATCGTATATCGTCCGCTTTTGGACGAGTGTCACAACAGAATGCCTTTTCTTGGCCAGCAGACCAAGCTTCGATGGTGTAGGTACAGGTTAAGGCCGATAGACAAGACCATACTGACTGATAAAATAGTTTCACTCATGCTTCACTACCACCTCAGCATACTAATGTTAGTCGACATAATAGAGGCCACAGATCGCCAAGATTTGCTACCGGATATAAAAGATATAAGCATCGACGCCGAGAACACAATCATGAACACATTGGCCTTTGGCCTCCACAACAACTTTACACTAAAACGACCTCGTGATGGTTCTCAGAATGCAAGCAAATCAGTATATACAGTACCAATCATGTCTATTGATCCATACCCCCACCATGCAGTTGCAGGGGTGCAGCTATTGCGCAAGGCTATTGATCGGGATTTTGGAATAGGGAAGATCACGGAAGAAACGTATCAAAATTTACTTTCGACGTTGGAGCGAACATTAAGGCACCTGCCTCAAAGCTCAAAGTCTGTTCAAGCCGCTATAGTTAAGTTTTCAACTGTTCCGGACGAAACATTACTTGTCTAAGAACATCTTTGAGTTCGATCAACAGAGTAGTACCGCTCGGAAAATTTGAACGAGCCACTCCTGGTCAAGCCTAAGAGGCTGATCCGAGAGTCTAGTCTAAGATGCCATAAACTGACTTATTGATTTATTATCTTATGCTTTCAGCAACCAATTTGCCTCGTCCTCTGAGGCTCACTCGTTGAACGAGAAAGATCAACGTAGTAGCTAACGGATCCCCATCTGTATTCATACCAAAACCAACCTAGATGAGCTTCCTACAATTAGAAAGCTTTACTTTATCAAAAGAGATAGCGCGGTGTTCCAAAGAAAACTTCCACCCTATTGCAACTTGTTTTAACACTGATCATTAATTAGATCCAGAATGACACTAACTATTTTAACGCTTCCCACGCCGCTCATGCGTCCTAAAATAGCCAGCTAGTATTAAATCAACGGAGGTCTCGTGATTACGATTTACAACCAAAGCATGAATTACATCAGGAGAACGGACAAGTTATATCATTCTAATATTAAAAGTATTCTAAAGCCTCTTCCACCATGGCCAAGAAGCTTAAGCTTTTGCTAGAGATTCGCTTTCATGCTCTAGAGCAATTAGGTATAGGAAAATACACCAAAGACAAGGGTTAGGTGTCACCCAGTTGAACTTGACTATTCAGACTATGGTATCTGATTGCTACCTGCTCAAAACCAGGTTACTTTGACTTCTCCACCAGACCCGAACGATATTTTTACACGTAAAACCGTGAATAAATTTTGCTTCGTTGTGTAGAGCGGGTGGGCGGAGGGGGTTGTTTCCGCTGTGCGGAATCGACCCAAATTACCAATGCAAGCATGTTAGCCACCAATCTCACAGCTAAATCTCCGGGTATCTGTGCAGTTTCCTTTTTGTTTTGGTATCGGATCCGGCAACGCTTTTGTGATTGAGATGGTGTGGGGTTCTTTGCCACTCCACCGGCATTGTGAATCGGATCCGCGACACCCCATACAACCCGTGGTCTTGGGTATCTCAGAGCTGAATGGATGTGTCTTTAGTGGTCAAGTGCAGGCAATGATGTCCATTTATTCGACAGCCAGGAATGCCAACTGCAAGCCAGCCTTGAAGCTATCGATGGATTTCGATCAAGCTCCGGCAACGCCAATGCTTCATGGGGGAAGGTTATCACTCATTCTCGAGAAACTCTACACGAAGCTCTTCAAGCCGCGTGGTTAGTAGTAGAGGTGAATTAAATCTTCTCTCCAACGAGATGACTTGCTTATTTCCTAGTGTGTCCCTGAGCGTCTTGATCTGAAACAGAAAGTCATCCTGGACCTAGACTCTCTTGCTCCAAAGGAGACTATTATTGCTTCGAACAGCAGCAGTTATCCCTGTTCGGAGATTCTGAATGGAATCGATTTGAAGCATGAAAGTCGGGTTTTGAGCGCTCACTCTTGTAAGCACAAGCGATATTCTCTCTCAAGCAATCTTGTTGACGTTTGAGCTCTTAGACTGGCCTCTTGAAGTACCCGGTAAGTAATGGAGCCCTGACATTCAAGCAAAGCATTCAGCTGATGAATTCAGAGATCGAAATCATGGGTCACGAATTTACAGATCCCTCGCATATTACCATGCTGATGGAGCAGTGCAAAGCCCATGGCTTCTCTCCATTCCATGTGAAGAAGCCCTCAATGGGGTATATCTACAACAGGCAAGTCTCCTTTTCTAATATCCACGAGCTTAAACACAGAAACTAAATCTGCCACTCGTCAGGATATGGGCAGCGATTAAGAGAGAAGCCCTTCTTACAGCGGCAGAAGGCGGCGCGACACCAGAGGAAATTGACGGCATTTTCAAAGGCGTCTTGAAAACATCTAAAGGACCCTTTGAACAGATGGATTTGGTTGGATTGGACGTTGTCATGGATATTGAGCGGCATTACGCCCATGGAAGGGGAGATATCCCCACTGCGCCTCGCGGATATTTGCAAAAGTATCTAGACGAGGGAAACTTAGGTATCAAGAGTGGACGAGGCTTTTACGACTACAGTGGAAAGTAGACACCGGTACTTAACGGGAGATATGTCGAAAATATCACAATTCGACAAAGTTGCAAAGATTCCACAAGGACAGATAGGTACAAATAAAATAGCCATACCAGAGGCATGCTTAGAAAACTATCTGATCAGTGCACTCTCTAAAACTGGCCTAAAGGTTCCTTCCGCGACACGGTATGGTTTGATAGTATTTTGTGATTTTAAGACGAATAAATATCAACATTGTTCTAAAACAAGGCTTTGTAGCTATTTTTTCTTTGCAACCTAAAGCTCGGAGGGTCAATCTCCTGTTGCCCCCCAAGACAGGGTAGCTGTATGATGCAGGGGACATACAGGGCAGAGGACCACGTGCTTGGGGTACCATAAGGGGACAAAGGCCCAGAACAGGCATTTAGTTCAAAGTGACAGGTTAAGAGTCCTGCATGTAGAAAGCAATCCGTGAGACAAGCATGGGACAGCGGAAAGGACCCGTGGACCGAACGCCTTGCTTGGTGTATCTCCATTCTCCACTATGGTGTGATTGCAGTGTTGCATAACCTCTTGTTCATGATATGCTGCAAGGTTTGTCTAGGTCTCGGGGCTTATTCACTATAAGGTTAAGAGGAAATGGAGTTAAGATCATGTGGTATTAGATCAGTTGAGTATCCCAAACGACGAGGGTTTCGAGACCAATAGACACCAGAAAGAAAATTCTAGCTGAATGGCGTGATATTACAATATGATAAAGTGTTCTAGCGTATAAGATAACTGTTCCCTATGCATGTCTTAATCTACAGGTAGACATAGCAGAAAGGGCCAGAGAGGGTGCTCATGTGATCCTTGATCTGCCTATCAGGTGCGACCCAAGCTAGGTTAACGTAATCATCAAAAGTAGTATCAGCGCTGGGAGGCATGTCAAGGAAAGTGTTTGTGCCCGCAAGCGCATCCTTTCCGTGAACACGGTTCTTGGGGTCAAGCATCTGCCAGATCCACCAGACACGGTCAATCATGGAGTGGTGCAGGTAGAAAGCCAGGTCACCAGGCGAGGTGTAGACATCACGACCAGGGTCACCGCCGAGGGAGTAGTGACCACCACCGTGAATACCAATGTCTCCAGTGCCGGGAGCTCCCTGCATCTGCATCTGGAAGTCCAAGACGTTCTTGGGCTTCAGGATGTTGTTGAGGATAGAGGTGGCGTTGGCGAAACGGCGGTTAACAGAGTCGCTGAGGTCACGCTTCAGGCAACGGGGATTGTAATCGAGGGGATGAGGGTTGACTCCGACTTTGCCACCGGGTAGATCGAGGGCGGCAGGGCCGAGGTTGACGCTCATATCCTTGAAGGGTCCAGACTTTACGCAGCCGCCGCCGTTGCCAGTCTTGAGGTATACGGGAGGAAGACCGCTGGAGGCCCCGAGAACAATGTCAGGTTGCTCACCAATGTCCTCACCGTCACCGGAAAGGGATGTGTCGCTGCCATCGAAGAGAGGAGACTTTCTGAGGCCTGTCAGGGCGGTAAGTGACCAGTCCCAGTACTGCTCAAAAAGGTTAGCAACTGAAGACTTGATTTCGTTGTTGAAGTGCTTACAGGTTGGGTGCCCTTGTAACCACACTCGTTCCGGAGGGCCTCCTCGTATGGCCAGGTGAAGTATCGGTGCCACGAGAGAAAGTTCCCAGTGTAGTGAATCATTTGTGTTTGGTTTAGATGAATAGAGACCCAGTCATCGAACCGTGTCTTGGCACCGGCAGCAAAGGTCTCGGGACCTTTGGCAGGCCTCGATTGAAGACACTTGACAGCATCAATATAAGACTTCCTGTCCTTCTTAGAGAGGGTGTTCCTATCGGCAGTTAGTATCGGCTCCTATCCGCAGAACACTGTAGCATCATGGCCTACCATTCCTGTCGAACGCGGATGGTACGCCAGGTACAAGTGCTATCCCTCTTGGTCTGGTCCTCAAAGGGGTTCTGGGCAGTTTTGTAGGCGACAGCAGCAAGGTCTGCGACCTCATCAATGTTTGTAACTTCAGGGGCAGAGGCTTCAATGGTGGCGGCCCCGGGAGCGGCCAAAACCCCGGCGGTGTTGAGGCCACGAAGGAAATGAATCCAGCACGCATGATCGAGGAATAGGGAAACAGGAGGGAGGAGAGATAGAGGTGACTGTGGTTCGAACACTGGCGGCTGTAACTTGAAGGAGCAGTGAGTCACATGAAGCAGAAAATGATTGAGCTATATATTGCAGCCGAACCTAGTTCAACGGGCGTCGACTTAATCTCGTTTTGCATCCACGACAGGCCCAAGGCCCTGGGTTAGAGAATAGCACCCTTGACTCTCCATCAGGCAACCCATAACGATCATGGATGGCCTTTGACCAAAGGGACCTGACAAGCACGGTACCGTACAGCACCTAGTAGGGGGCAAAATGCAGCGCGAAATTGTTCACGCCAAAACTCACTGATTTAACCAGCCTAGGGGTTAACAGAAAGGTTGACGTCTAAGTCTTAGGGTACAGAATTAAATGAACTAAACTCTTGACCTAAGACGACATAAACTGATTTGTTCATTTCGTCTCTTATGCTTTTGATACTCCGAGGCCTGCCAATAAATCAACTCAACTGTTGTCTTTCCCCCCGCAACTCTACCGTAAAAAACTTTTCGAGCTTACGGCAATGAGCCTCGGAGCAGTGACTGAAAAGCCAGAGTCCAGATGGAAGAAGAATTCTTGTGTAGGCTATTCAGACCCTCTGTGCCTCGTTCGTGCACTTGGGCCGAGGCAGGGGTTTCGTGTAACTTAGATCTAATCCGATTTAGGATCATGATCCTGTAGCCATAACAGGGTGTGCTAGTGGATTGCGGCACAGGTATAAGAGAAACAGGGATTGATCTCCAGAACCGAGGTACGACTGCAGAATTTGTCGTATAGGTATTAGCTCAGGGGAATAACACAGGTATAATATCGGTGTAGTTTACAGCTGTGCCTCATTGAAAGTCATCAAATTTCATCAACCCATCCAAATAGACTATACTATTTGATCATCAAGTTGACTATATTCTCAAAGGTGTGATGGAGGTGGAGAGTAGAGCTAAAAGGACAAGAGCCGAAAAACGCATTGACCCTGTAATTAACATCAACGGGGCATTTACGAGCGATGATCTGGAAGAGTACCAGAGTCCACGGATGACTAGGTTCAGGAATAGGTGGAGAAGGTATCCATGTCCTAGAGTACTACGGAACACAAATAATGTCATTCACATTAGTATCCCGTTAGTACTAACGGGAAGAATGGGTAAAAGGACAGACCCGAGTCGGGTTCATTTCTAGTCTTGTTTTTTATTCGACGAATGACCTGTTAGTGCGCTTACTGAACTGAAAGATTAGCTTATACAAGAAAGACGAACCCGAAATACATGAACTCCAAACACGTTGCATTCCATCTCATTTCCCTGATCGACATGCAGATCTCCCCTTCGTGAATCACAGTAGGATCCAGTTTACATGCGACATACCCTCGTACCCCAGAGTTATCTGTATCTACAAGAATTAAAGTATAAGCACACGACATATGACAACGTTCCCCTGTTGAACTTCTACTCCTAGAATAAGCCGCCGCATGGAGTTAGAGTTACAATTCAGTTCAACAAACCCTGCAGAGAGCCTCAACTGATTTCTAGTGAAGAAGCGAAGCATTACTGGTAAGAGTACTGCAATGCCTTGGGCACGGCAGATGATAGTTCACTGCATACTTTTATTCTCGGTTATAGACTGAATTAGAAGTGCTCTCGTACCTAAGCGTTTCACAAAGAGCGCCCTCTTGCAAAAAAAAGCTTGTGGCAACCGGGTCCTGGCCAATTTGATCGAGCTAAAGCTCAGATCATGTTCCGATTTTACCGCTTTGGTGCATCCGTAACATAATAATACGCCGAATGTTAGAGAGCCGGTAATGATGTCTCGGCACGCTAACAGCCTTTGATTAACTCGGTAGGTGGTCCGAATTCAGTTTGGGTGGTAGGGTCTGGCAGTTTACTCCGATTGATCGATTTGGAAATTCGTTATTGCTCAGCCGCGGCATTTCAATATGACACGATCTCTCGGTAACAAACAGAAAACTCGATACAGGCAACATAGCTCGATAGGAGACAAAGTAATTTAGCTATTAAATCACAACTTAGATTAAAGAACCATCTTTATATTCTTGGTACCTTAATCTTGGGTCTCCTGCCGAACCCCAGAGTGTTTCTTATGCGGTTCAGGTTGTGAGAACACGGTTGTTCTACCTTGCGCCGAAATCCTGCCAGAAACGTGGCGTCCAGGCTCTTGCAAGAGGCAATATTTGTAATACCCGTGGTATATTCTGCTCCCCCCTCTTCTATGCACCATTCTTTCTTATCATGTGCTCTGCTTTCCCTGCTCCATCGTTCTATCGTTTTCTAGTTCTCGGGTGTCTTGTACATCATTCCCGCTAGTTATCATGAATCCAGCCGACTTGCCCTCGAATCCGAACGAGAATGGGGCGTCTGCTATTCTTGGTGTCACTGTCTCTATTATTACTTTGGCTACAATAGTCGTTCTGACCCGATTGTATGTGCGGGTGTTTATCATTCGTGGTAGTGGATGGGATGTAGGTTTGCTCTTTATGCCATCTGCTTTTCTGTTTCTTACCACTCTTCTACACGCCAATTTCTCTAAAGCTAATTTAAAAGAAGCTGACCACTATATTCATAGGATGCCTTTATGATATTGACAATGGCCATGAATTGGGCTGGTGAGGGTGTGGTCATTGCCTCTGTGGCCCATGGAGCCGGAAAACACATTGGAGATGTTGATCCGGTAATCTTCCAGAAAGGAATGAAACTCAACTTTATCAGTCAGCCTATTTTCCTCCTGGCCATATGCATTGTCAAACTATCAGTTGGATGCACTTTATTGCGAATCGCCTCGACCAAGTTCTATCGCTGGCTGATTCTTGGTATCATGGTTTTCATGTCAATCTACACCATCGCATGTTTCTTCGTAAGTCATGTAGGCTTCCCACCCATATATCCTCTTTAATAACATCCTCAAGACCGTAGTACTCCAGTGTAAAGACCTTCGTGCCCTGTGGGATCCTCTTGTCCCGCGGCAATGCTGGCCACAGAAAACCCTGCAGAGTCTATCATATACAAATTCTTCTCTCAATATCTTGACTGATCTTTTCTTCGCCATCATTATTCCTACACCCATGCTGTGGAATCTCAATGTTCACTTCCGCACTCGTCTAACACTCCTTGCCATCCTTGGCCTTGGTGTCTTTGCCTGCGCCGCTGCTATTATCAAAGTCGGTTATGTTGCCAACTACGGTAAACTCGGCGACTGGCTCTGGGACTCTCACAACATCACCATATGGACTGTCGTCGAGCTCAACATCGGCATAATTGCTGGGAGCCTACCTTGCCTCAAACCTCTCTTCCGTCGCTTCCTCGGCAGCTACTATGGCAAGAATTCCAACAAGACTCCAACCATTGGTAACACTGGCTATGGTGGGACATTGCGCAGTGGAAACAATTGGCATACTTTGTCGAGTGGTCACAGGCAAGATGACGAGACAAGCAGTCAAAAGGGCATCAACGAGGATTATGAGCTTCAGGATAGGATAGCGACTCCATGTGGTATCGCAAACACCACAACAGTGCTCAGTGATATCCAAGGACGATCGAGTGATGAGAGCACAGGAAGTGCAGTATACAGAGGTTCTTACTCGGTTGGCATTACGAAAACCACTACGACCACAGTCGAAATATCTAAGGTGAACTCTTGACCAGACTTGGTAGTTTCGCGGTTTCCTTTCCTTTATTGTTAATAATAATTTCATGTTATAGTTCATGAACAGGGACGATTTCTGATGGGAATGCGGAGTGGGTGGATACGCCTTGAGGTCCTATTAGGACGTATGTATAGTAAATATACTCAAAACTTTAGCGTTTCTTAGATCTGTTAAACTAGTACTTTGGAGATGGGAAACCGGCTTATGCTTAGGAAGAGGTTTTATCCTAAGCTATTCATAAGGAACCGGAGAGGATATACGACTACAAGATGATTAGATAACCAGTTCGAAGTTGCTAGGGATTCACTCACCAGATCGTGCCAGGCGATACCAGCATACTCGGACTCGCTTTTGCCATAATGCTCGAACCCAAGTTTTTGATAATACGGAACAAGTCGATCATAAGTCAAAATAGAAATTCTGTCGCCCACGCTGATTTGCTTCATTCGTTCGATATATGCTCTCATGATAGCCTTCCCCAAACCAGACCTCTGATAGTCTGGAGAAACAGCAAGGGCGTGAAGAGCGATGGTTCTTCCATTCTTCTTATGGCCCACATCGTAGTCGCCCTGTGGATCAGACTTCCAGCTAGGCGGGTAGTCCATGTCTTCATCTCTGACGGGCTTGTTGGTAGACTTGGTAGATATAACATGCGCAAGAAGCAAATCGTCGTTGGACTCGGACCTTTCGTGGAAGGGTATATCTTGAGGAATAGTCGATGGCAGACTAGCCCCTGCGCGAAGGAAGAGACCCATGCATAGCTCTGGACATACTGTCAAGCGGTATTCGATCTGTCAAAGGCTATTAGTTCACCCTAGTATCTCCTAGTTCATTTGCGTACCTTTTCACGGGTTGCGGCTTCAGCTGGTGGAAAAGCGGCAGTCTCAACGACTAGTGACCTCTCGAGGTCGTTAATATTGAGTTGTCTAACGTAGAGTGTCATTTCGAACTTTATTTAATGCTGTCAGACGAGAGTATAGCATCTGGCTGATATTGAATAAACAGATGAGAGCTGAAGTCGGTCGAGTTTAAAAGAGGCGGGGTTGAGTGGGGCTAGAAAGTTAATCCAAAGGCGCGCTCTTCGACTGATCGCCTTGAACGGAAAAAGCCTAAGGTTGATCGTGTCTGGAGAACCTCCTTCTCGTCCAAAATATTGTGTCCCTATGCTTTGCAAGTTTCGTCTTGGTATGAAAGTGGAGGGTTATGTCGTCAAGAGAGAGGACTCTGGATAATTTTAAAACTCTGTATCCTGATTATCCGTACCTATATTTAACCTTCGTTGGTCTTGATTGAAGCATTGCCCAGCTATTGTATGGGTTGCTGTACCTGTTGCTTGCTGGAAGCTAGGTACCGATGCCATCGCATTGGTAGTCCTAGTATTCTGTACATGCTTGGATCTCATGCGCAACACTTATAATACCATTGTAGCCCACGATGGGTCGATATCTTCCTGATTGTGCCATCTGATTCTGGGGGCACTGGCTGATATACTATATTTTCTTTATTACTGCTCGCTGGCTGGTAACCAGCTGCCAGCTGCCTATGACTCTGAGTCCGGGCCATTTATATGTCACGCACCGGACGATTAGCTATCCTGATTCTGGATACCGTTATGCCCTTCTATCATCTACCACTTTGTGCTTCTGTTTCCATATTCATCACTTTTCTTTTTTCTTTCTTCGCCGTCTCTTTGTCGCCCTCAGTGGCAGTTGATCTTGTTGTCCTTGCAAACCCGATTCCCCCTCTTCGCACTCACTGTTTCATATGTCCTTTCCCTCTCTCGTATCTCTTTTTGTATATCTCGGGTTGGATCCATGATGTTGTAGAGCAGGACTGGCTTTTTTCGAGCAGTGAGGTTTTGGTGCGTCGGAAATGAAGAAGTGGACATATGAGAAGGAGGAAAGGCATAGGATGGGATGTTTACAGTTGTGCAGTGTCCGATTATTGTTGTGGAATAGTATGGGTGGCGGTCTTATACTTCTGAGGTGACATGAGGCGATGTAGTTCTCAGACCGATCGTCGTACGGCTTCGCGGATTGATTCTTGACTTTACAATCCGCAGAACTATATGTGAATCGAACCTGTGAGGGAATATTATTTGTTTGCTTATTGTCTGCCTACCTGCTGTAGTTTCGGAAACGCGTCTTCCAAACTCCACTATACATTTATGACAGGCTGAACAAACTCAACAAAGGATCTTGTGAACAGACCACAAAGTTACAACTCCTTTAGTCCTTAGCTTCAGGATTTACTAGTGCATTGTTTTCGGGGCTTCTTGAAAGGAATTGGTGGAACTCATTAAGTCACATCAGATCAAGATCCCAGTACATTATGGTTAATCCTGGCATATTAGACATGAATTTCTACAGCTACAGACTCGAATAAAAGGCCCCAACTACTAACTGATATTTAGCTCACCAACAAGTGCTACAACAGAAGCAAAGCCTGCATCAGCCGTTGGTCGAATTGAAAGCGTCCCAGTGACTCGATCCCAATCAGCAACATGCGCATTCTCCTCAGTCGCTTTCTCAGAGTCTCCCTCAGGGGTGGCAGGGATACCAAAGACTCTTACATAACCTCCTGCCTCTTTAGTCTGCTCAAACATATCGTCGAGCTGTTTAGAAACGCTGTCGTCCCGGATACTAACCTTGAATCCAAGATTTCTAACCACCACAAGATAGTCTGGGAATGCAAGCTTGCGAGACTCTTCCGAGGCGGTGCTTGATAATTGGTATCGTCGACCAGGGCTAGGAACGTTCCTTGCAGATAGCATTAGCATGTTATATCGTCATCGGAGTTAATCTTACCAGTCACCAGCTGGAACCGCAACGGTTTGAATCTCATCATAAGAAAATTGAACATCGAGGTTCGTATCAGTGTCTACAGAGTTGAAAGACAAAGACTTTTCGTTCGTGCTCCCTTTTGCAGCAGAGAATGATAGCCACGGGCCGTAAGAAAAGCGACCCGTGGCAGCATGGCCAAAGTCGGACTCGTTGACATGCTTACCATCCGCAACATCGATCTGGGTTGACGAGTCTCCGTCACCAACGCCATTTATCCAATGCTCAATCTGAGATGTGTATTGCGGAGAGATGAACTCAGGAACGTATGTGATAGCATGTGGTGTTCTATCCCTCTCTAGTAGCTCCCTGGTGATTTCAGCCGATGCGTGACAAGCAGGCATGGTAATGCTGCGAAAGTTAGATGATAGTTAAGCTGCGTCGAAGGTTGTTTCTTACCCATCAACGGATTGTCCGCCAATAAGCGCTTGAATGATCCTGTTGAAATCTCTCGCGAGCTGACTAGCAGCTGGGCCTCCGGTATTGAGTAGGGTAGCTTTGTAGTCTGCAGCGACAGCCTCGACTTTCTGCTTAGCAGCGGAATACGCCGGTGCATGCGAAGGCCACCACTGAGAAAAGTCTTGCTCGCCGGTTAATCCGTATCCTTCTTCTTTTTCAAACTTCTCCAGGGCGCGCTCCCTCTCACGCAGGGCTTGGTCGAGTGCACTGGTCAGGTTTCGGCCTGTCATTGTTATGCGAATTTGATCACTGTCGCTCTGGCCCTAAGTACTGTTAGAAATGCATAGGTCGGTGATGAAATACATACGACTTTGACGGACAAGAGGTATCTGAGTCGACGTTAACTTGAGTCCCACATGCAAGGTTCATGTTACCTACTCAAGGAGGCATTGCGTATATGTCTTGTGATGAGATGGATCAAAGAATAAATCATCTGTCTGCAAGAAGTTGTTCACAATGTTGTTGATGCCATAATTGGTATAGGCAGGATCAATATCTGGCGACGCGATTGGTGCCTTCTGAGCCTTTTTGGTGAAGAACAGGGCAGGTTTATGTCCAGGCAGACCGCCGACAGCATTCTGCACGGCCTTGCAATACGCCAGCCAAAGGTACTTGTCAACTTCAGAGACAGACATGTTAGTATGACACTCAACTAGAGTAAGATGTGAATGATGAAAGATAGTGAAGTGCTTGAAAGCAAGAGAGAAAGTACAAGATCGACCCTCAGTTTTAAATGAATTTTGACAAGCCATGTTTCTACCCAGCTTGGACCTGAGACTAATTGGTCTCAGCTGTGGTGGCCGCTAGGTGATAGCTTCAAACTCTATCAAATACGATGGAGGCCCGGCAGGACTAGCAGGGCACCTGCATCGACAGATCTCTAGTCGTGGGGACTAGGCCGAAGATCTGGGCCAAACTGGCCTAAGACTTCGGGGCGCGGCTTCAATGAGGCGATGATGGGGGTAAAAGAGCTGCATCCGCACCAACCTCAGACTGTTTGGCGAGAGCTTTCCTGCATTAAATTCGACTTGGGAAGTTCTTGTGTCTCGATTGATTCGTCAATTGTCTTTAACCGAACTAACTCAGCTATCGCCTGCACCTCGTGGCCATTAGTGCAAGGAGTGAATGGTTGAAATTCTCCCTTGCATCGTCTGGGTTAGGATCCAATTGGCAACGCACATAAGAAAGTACGAATGGGTACTTCTCTACTGCCTGCCCCAAATGTATAGCAGCCACCATTCCTAGCCTACTAGGGGCCCAGCCGGTTCTCCGCGTAAAATTCGGTGGCTATTGATCAGGGGTTCAAAAGGCAATCCTTGATAGCGAATTGCTTCCAAGGGTTTGCCGCCGTACGACGGGGAAGGGTTATTCTGGAATGTTTTAGCTGGCCAAAGCCAACAAGTACATACTGAGAACATTGCGTACAACTATATAGATTTATTGGCTGAAAAGGTTGTTTCTGTTGCACGATGGTATTGTGGCTTTACCAAACCATTGATGTCTTTGTCTCCTACTCAATGCTGCATACATAAAACCCGCAAGATGTACGCCTTAGCGTATACAAATCTGGATAGGGGTAAAGCTAGCCCTTACAGTGAACTTTAGTATTAATTAGACTATATTAGCGGACTGACATGATGGTTAAACCACAGCGCCACATGCTTCTCGCCCAACACATTTGGAAAAGCCACCAACAAGGATTAGACGCACTGAGAGAAGGACTAAAACGTGGTTGATTATCTCTTTGAGTTGGGGATGAAGCAGAAGAGGGTAAATAGGCGCTCCTTTTCTAAAGATTCTAGTGTAACCGTAATTGCCATCGGACTTTGATGGTAACCCATGGGCTTGGTACGTGGCACACAGGATGGGAGGTCCTGAGAACTGCTAGAGATCCAGTTCTACAAAACTCGCAATTGACGGAATTCAAACATTTGATCAGTCAGAAGGTACGCAATACAACAATGAATATTTAGTCAGAATTGTAGAATGTTGCATCTCCACCTTCTGTTCGAACGTCTCTCGTGATGTGGGAGCCAAACTCCCCACGAGGCTCGGAAGCTTGCGTATACGACACTAAAAGCCCACCTTGAAAGAACCAATTGGTCATCTTTATGAATGTTTCCTCACATGGTCCCTTTTTTACAGCAATGTCTATAGGCCAATTGACGAAAAACACCTGCGTCAGTCCATGCGCCGTTCCCGGCAGTGTTTCTTAGCTGCCCTTTATGCTTCATTCTTAACTTGAACCCTTGTCTGTGAGTGACTCTATTAGGAGAGGTCGACGCTTTAGATATATTTTATGTAGCGCGTCACGGAAATACACCATGCGTCACGCTCTAAATGTGGATATGGCGATATGTTCTCGAAGACTACACGGCAAGTGGGCTGCTGTCCAGATCGCTCAGGATGAGTTGAGGATAATCCTTAAGATCAAACTGTTGTAAAAGAGGCCGTCGGCCTTCGACGTCAAAGAACTATCTCTATCTCCACCAACGCTGTTCAAACATCTCCAAGACCACGACTGTTGCCACGCATCATCTCACAACACCCATTCCCACCGTTGCCCAAGACGCCTCCTGTCAAAAACGTCTTCACCACCCTCGCCCTTGCAGCCGGCATCGCTTCAGCCTATCTAGGACACAATATTACTCAAGAAGCCGCGGAGCGTCGCGATTTTCTCAACTCTGTCAAGAGATCCTCCCTTGCTCACTGCGCCGACAAGCTCAAGACTCATGGCGTTGAAGCGCGAAATATCGCTCGTCGCTGGGTTCAAGTCAACAAGGCTCGCCAGAAGCGTGCTTTGAAGAATCGAGACTCGGATGAAGTCTTGAGCGCTTCTCATAATCAAACTGATCAAGACTTCACCTGGTACACTGATCCTGCTCCTCCTTTCGCTAGCATCAACTCTTGTGTCTTGACTCCTGAAGTCACCCAGGGTCCTTACTGTAAGAGGTTCTGGGCATGACGTTTCTGTATGTGTAAAAGCTAACACGAGATAGATGTCGCTGGCGTTGCTCAATTTGAGTCCATCTTGAACCAAACTCTCGGCATGGACAACTATGCCAGTCACGTGGGACAAGCCTTCTTTGACCAAGAACTTGTTTCTCGAGTCGAAACTCTCCAGCCCTATGCTTCCAACACTCAGGAACTTACACTTAACAAAGAAGACAGTATTCTGAGCGAGGAGACCAAAACAGATGGTGTCGATCCCTTCATGGAATACACTCCTCTTGGAGACAGCATCAGCGACGGTCTATTTGCCTGGCTCGCTTTCGGCATTTACTCTGCTCGATCCAGCTCCGTTACCCCTGCTGCTTACTACTACAAGGAGGGTGGTGTTGCTAATGAGAATGCTGGACATGGCGGACGCGGTAATGGCTCGGCTTCCGGTGGTACTCCTCCCTCTGGATCCGTTCCTGGAGGTACACCTCCGGCTGGTCTTGGCGCTGAGTAAGGTCATGGATTGGACTTTGGATCAATCGCATGATACATCTGTTTTCGGACAAGTCCATGTTTACCAGCCGGTCTACCCGGCCTTGTCCCCTTCATGGCTGTGTCGCAATAGGAGGGAGGTAGATTTGTGAAGAATAGTCACGGTCTCAGTCTGGCACTCGGAGAATTGGATGAGAAACAGTTGGAAAAGGTTGGAAATAACCATGTAGTTGAATTTACACTCTTCTTACACCAAGAACTTCTCTTAGATCTACAACCAAAAAGCCAGTACAAGACCGCCTATAATGCTCAGTCTCCACGTAGCTGCTTCCGACTTTTTAAACTGGGCTTTCTTGTATCCATACCCCAAGTCAAAAACCAAGTGACGAGTTCCATTGATGAAATGATACGAGAACGGAAATCCCAGTAATCCAAACTTAATGGCTGCTTTTGCTGTAAAGGGCAATGCACCAAAAGCTGAAACCAAGGCCGATGAATCAAAGCCCAGTCCAAGGTAAGGAGCTACAGCATGAGCGCCTAATACAATATACACTGTGCCGCCAACAGCGAGACCTGTGATTCTAGTCCAGGCAGAGGCGCTGAACCATATTTGTTCGATTTTGTAGATGCCGAGGTTCGGAGTTACGGGGCGGTTTAGACGTTGTTTTGCGAGGATCTGCTGGCCTTGTTCTGGGTTTAATCTTGTGATGGTCGGGGTTCTATGGCCAGGTTAGAGCTTTCGTCGTTTACATCAGACAAGACATCTACCGTGAGACTTACTTTGATTGTTGAGATAATAGACGAATCAATGCTAGTCCGGTAGTGTTGCGAGTGAGAATGTTGCTTGGTCTCACCGGGGCTGCTGGTATACCTATTAGTGCCTGTATTGAGATCATCAAGTTAAGCAAAGCATCCTACCACGCATAGCAACCAGGCCAACTTTATGAGAGCTCATACTTGCAAATCAGATGAAACTATTGTTCGATAGTTGTAGTCCGATTAATTGAACGGCGAACACCTTGACTGGAAAGGGTCACTCCATCAACCGTGTTCAGCTCTAGAGTAAGCAACAGCTTATATACAAACAACGTCTCGCATGCATAGAGCTTGGCAGTCGCATTTTTATTTCCGATAACATGATCCTTCCGCGTGGATTGTCCAATAAGGGAAGGTCATTTGAACTGCTGGTCATTATGCCTCATACAAGACTCCGTGGAGTTTCCGTTTATTCCCTGTATTCGGTATGCGGTGCGCCGGATATCAAGATTACGGCCGGAATCATATTGCCGGCACGACGACTCTTTATGAAACTGGAATTTTACTGGCACAAAAAGACTATGTAATACACTGTCGAAGCCGAACTCTACTGCCAATGCGCGTGTACAATTGGGATGTCGATGCTATTGTTCTCTTACTTAGCGCCTCATATCTCCAATACAGCAAGCACAAGACGTCTTGATCTTGTAAGAAGAAAGTAATGGCATAATTACAAAAGGCAATGCAGTGAATTGTGAACAGGATCCGTGCCCGCTATCTTGTCAGTCAACTCCACGCCATATTGTGGGATAAGCTTCCAGTGCCACCGAAATGCGGTGAGAAATGCAAAAAGGATAAATCGACAACGGCAGGATTCGAACCTACGCTCCCGAAGGAATCTGATTACTATGATGTTAAGACATTTCGAGTCAGACGCCATCACCACTCGGCCACGTTGTCTTTCTTGTTGAAAAGTTGGCATGTAATGTGTCTATATATATTGTCACGATCGGTGTTTATGGTTTTTCTGTGTGCGACCTCTGATCTAGATCTGACCTGCCTAGGAAAGGTCAACCTTATTGTTTACTAAAGAGTAAAATTTTAAGACTTGGGTATAGATATACGGCTTGCATGGGAAGCCATCACCAATCCATTTTCGCACCGCCACATTTGAAGTTTGGTGCCATACTGGTTTGCAGCTGGAACCACCACAACCACCACGCGCCCCATTTCGTGTTTGCTTGTTGCAAACTGCTGAATCCAGACAAAGTAGCTGGGTTTTACAACTAAAATATATTGCTAAAGTCAGCATCAAACTCTGATACTCCCAGTACCTGTGCATGTAAGCCAACATTGATTTAAGCTCTTAGAGTTGGAGGTAAGGTTATTAGTCATGATCACGATTCATGATCGAGGAAAGCACCTCACCTACCTGCAACATCCGATCTAACCACTCATCTAGTCCAGTGCCACGGTGATGAAGATATGCGGGAACCATTGGAGGAAATTATTTGCAGCCAAAATCCGGACTTCCTACAAATTTCAGCCCTTTCAGCTGAGCACCGAAATGCGTTGATTCTAGATGATGAGCACGCATGGATCCAAGCTTGAAAAGGGCTGTACCAGGTCATTAGTAACTCAACGATTCCACGAAGGGCTTAAATCCCTCTACACCCGAACTTTGATATAAATTCGTTTCTTTCTTTTGGAATGAGGCTGTTTGAGTAAACATGAGCATTCTTCCAAACGCTCCAGTCTTGACTTCTTTTAGCAAAACTCTGAACTGGAAATTCGACTGCGCTTACACGCTGTTTGGCGACGGCCGACTCTGCCTAGATTTTTTGCCTGCTTGAAACGGTACTATTCCTTCAAAGGTGAGTTGTAGCTGGGTTTTGGACCTTCACAGAAACAGCAACAGGGTAAGTGGCCGTGACAGGAGGTTGAAGATGTCACTGCCAAACATTACTTTCAGGAATGGTATTTCTATATGGTGCCTGGACTATGCAAAGAATATGCTCTTGGCAAAACTTGTCATGGTATTGAATTCTGCCTTCGACTCATTAGAGGTGATGCTATGACTCACTTCGTCGACAAAGCCGTACAACTCGTGGATTAGATAACCGATATTTAGCCTTACCATAATGATTTACCCTCCTTCCCGATTCATTCCTGATGTCATGGCCTTAATGAGTCAATTTTCTCTTATCGAAAAAAAAATCAACAAGTTCGAGACAGAGACCGACATGGCTGATTTTGTCAAGGTCTATTCGACCGTTCCGACGGAGTTGCTGACATTGTTAAGCAATCACTTGCCCTACTCATTACCTCTCCTCCGTCGAGTACAATTCGCTAAACTAGAGGAAGGACTACGACAGACGATCAAAGTCATTTTTGTGGCGGACTCCAAGCTTGATGATGGAGAATCCCCAAAGACATTCACGGCCATGTATCTCGATGTTGGTGGTGGACCTGACACACAAGCGTGGATATATTCAAGCTACGAACACCCAAACCAAGCTTCGACCAAAGACACGGCTATTTATCAGAAACAACTTGATAAGATTGTCCAGGAAAGTACAGAAATAGCAAAGGAGTATGGTCGCGAACTCGCCTTTGGCGATGCTGTTTTACTGGGAACACTTCATGATTCTGTCCGCGAGCTCCTATACAAATCAGGCCGCGTTGTTCCACGAGACACAGGACCGTACGACAAGTGGCTATTCAAGTACGAGGATTTACCAAATGGCGAAGCAAAGTTACCCGAGGGTATGCACTGGGGGACGGCGACGGAAGATGATTGTCGGCTAGTCGTCTCGCGAACTGATATTCCTAGGACGGTGTAAGTCTTGTCGGCTTGTGGCACGTATCTTACTGATGGATATTGATAGAGAGGTTCTGGGCCGTATGCCAAGTCTGGTGATCAAACTTGAAGACGGGACTCCTGTGTCTTGGGCATTTCTAGGTATTATCCCTCAAGTCCGATTATGCTACTCAACTCTTACCAAAGTTAGGTTTCGACGGTTCGCTAGCCAGCCTTCACTGCGAAGTAAGTTAACACAATCAGTGGGGTGGATTGGTTTAAACTAATCATGTACAGGAACCGTATCGTCGACGCGGCCTGGCTAAGACACTTGCTGCGAAGTTGTTTCGAGAAAGGTCTCTTGATTTTGCGGATGATGGCTGGTGCGCTGCTGATGTCGCGCCCGATAATGAGGGGAGTAGGGGGATGTGCAAGAGCTTGAATGGAACACCGTATTGGAGGATTTCGTGGTAAGTTTCTGTATTGGTGATGATTTCTGATAAGCCTTGACTGACGGATTTAGGGTACTGCTGTACATTGGGGAGAAGCCACCGAGTCAGACAAATGGAACAACTTGAAAGGAGTTGTGCGATTGGAAGTGCAGGGAGTATCGAGAATAGGAGACACGCTGATGAGCATTGAGACTACGAAATGACGAAAGCGAAAAGGGTATGGAGGCATGCCGAGTACGCGAAAATTAGAGGAAAGAATATTATAGTTCTCAGAAAATACAGAAAACTTCATTAGCGGAACAAAGTCGCCAAAATGACTGGTCTTCTCAATGTATGAGTTGTCATATATCATCACAATCCCTGGTTTATCTGATCTCTTAATTTACTCATGATCCACCGATCCATCAGACTTCCCTTCCGAGGAGAGGCGTCGGTAACTTTCAGGATGTGATGAGTGTTTGTTACAGTCCAGCTATAATTTTCGGTGCAAAGACCAACAAGTAGTCAACGCCCACGCTACGATGTTCTGATTTTCGGAGAGACAGCGGAAGCTTCCGGTTCCTGACGGTCTTAGGCTAAATAGTGGCAAAGTTTATCTTTCCTTAGGATCATTTGGCGCCTAGATTTAATATATCGAGATTAGTTGACGCGGACATGTCTATTTACCCATATTAACTGACAGTCTATAGGTATGGAGCTATTTCCCCGTCACATCGGAGATTTGCAGTGTAGTAATGTCACTGAATAACGGACGATGACACCCTCATCAACTCGATGCATGTTTATAAAATCATCGTTATTATCATTCAATCGTATCATGAGTGCAAGTTTCAAGTGTCAATCAACGTCGTCACTTTTCCTTCCCCGATCAAAAGGCGAGAATAGCCTATTATCCGGATATTATTGTACTGTACCTGAAACGATCCAATTTTTGACACCTGGTCCTGGCTTTTTGGGCATGTTTCAAGTTGACCAAGCCTTGCCGAATGCCAAGATGGGCAAAACTCCCGAGAATCGTCAGCAAGCCATGGTTACATGATGTTTCAATCGAAATTAAATGTGGGTTAGAACGATCAACCCTGAAGTGAATAAGCAAGAAATAGATTTTTGGTTGACAGGAAACCTTTTCTATAGCAGGTCATTAATGTTTTGTACTATTGTTTCGACCCAAGAGAAGGGATGCATTTAAAACGCCAAACATGAGATAGATGTAGAATATGGTTAAAAACTCTAACATTCAAGTCTCACAAATGGTATGATGACGTTCAAGATCAAGCAATGCCAAGATTAAAATACTACATAAGATCTGATAAAGACATTTAGCCGAAAGAAATATCGCCGTCATTGAGGCTGACGTACAGGGTACAGCATAATTAATGTCTTGGCTAATCGGACCTCTCGGCCCATGATCGCTCCACGTCCATAGCCTACCGGCATTAACGCATAGATTCTCTCTGTTTCATAAACATCAAGACATCGCCAAGACGGTCGTTAAGCGGACGGAAAAATCATGGAGTCGATCCCCTTCATTAAGATGGCCCGATCGGCAATGCGGTTAACCCTGGTAAACACGCGGTAGTTGTTTCAGTCTTAGCAACCACATGAAACAAGGGACTTTACTTTTTTTTTTCCGATCTCGACTTGAGAGTATATATCTCGTATTTCCTCTGCTGCTTCTTTGTCGAATTATCCTTTCAACTCACCATCACTCGCTTTTCATTCACTCTTATACATTCTTTTTTATTCTATCTGATCTGGTATCAATTCTGCCAAAATGGTTCACATTACTTCCGTCTTCGCTGGGCTGTCGCTCGTAGCTGGTTCTATCGCCGCGCCCTCTCCCGAAGGCCTTTTCTCCAAGCTCGCTAAGCGAGGCGGTACTCCCAACAGCTCGGGTATGAACGATGGCTTCTACTACTCTTGGTGGTCTGATGGTGGTGCCGAGGCCACCTACGAGAACGGCCCTGGCGGTTCTTACACCATGTCTTGGCAGACTGGTGGTAACGTCGTCGGTGGAAAGGGTTGGAGCCCTGGAAAGGCTCGGTAAGTCACTCTCCAAGATTGCTCCCAAGACCATGCTAACATACTCAGAACCATCTCTTACGAGGGAGAGTACAAGCCCAACGGCAACAGCTACCTCTCCGTCTACGGATGGACCCGAAACCCCCTGATCGAGTACTACATTGTCGAGCAGTTTGGTGACTACGACCCTTCCACCGGTGCTCAGAGCAAGGGAACCGTCGACGTCGATGGCAGCACCTACGAAATCTTCACTCAGACCCGTACCAACGCTCCCTCTATCGATGGTACTCAGACCTTCCAGCAGTACTGGTCTGTTCGCAAGGACCACCGATCCACTGGTAGCATTGATGTTGGTGCTCACTTCGATGCTTGGGAGAAGAACGGCATGAAGCTTGGTACCCACGACTACCAGATTCTCGCCACTGAGGGTTACTTCAGCAGCGGAACCTCTCACATGACTGTCTCTGAGGGTGGTGCTTCTTCCGGTGGCGGTGCCTCTTCTGGCGGTGACAACTCCACTCAACCCGGTGCCGGTGCTGGTGGTGACGCTGGTGCTGGTGCTGGTAACGGTCAAGCTCCCGGTGCTGGTAACGGTCAGGGTCAGGCTCCCGGTGCCGGTCAGGGCCAGGAGCAAGGTCAGGGCCAGGGTAACGGCCAGCAGCAGCCCGGCTTTGGAAACCCTGGTCAGCAGCAGGGTGGCAACCCCTTCCAGGGCGGTTTCCAGCCTCAGCAGCAGCAGGCCGCTGAGGAGTCATGCCAGGGTCACTAAGGTGGAAAGCCTACCCAGCAGAAACTCTGATGACTGCTTCTCTATCTGCCAGGAAACAATGGTGGCTAGAGCTGGAACAGGCTCTTAATGAACCAACGCATATTCCAGTGCGATTATGTATTTGGTTAGTGTCGGATAACGTGTGCTTACAGCTTCTTGTACTTTTTATACAGAAGTGAAAGGAACCGTATTTATTTCGTGTATATATGAAACACTTGCTTGCACGTTGCAACTGCACAAACTGTCCCCGTATTCAAGTGACTCTCGTGAAGCCGGTTCCTAGTGTAGTGACCAATACTTATAACACAGCTTCTTGATTAAACGACATGCACTTAAATGTACTCCCTAGATTTTAGACCATGTTGAGTCTTCCTGACTGTTACTGTACCTGGCTCCACTGTCAAACCCAACCTTTGTTTCGCCCAGACTTGGATTTGCAAGCATTCTGACCCCTACAGTACTAGTTTTAGTTCGTCTTGGCCTACCAGCATCCACATCTCGCCAGCTGAACCAGATATAGATCCATACCGATGCAAGTATGAGCTTCGACTACTCTGTACTGCTGTACTCATTAACTATTCAGCTTTCAGTGATGAGTTCCACGTTGAAGCGTTGTACTGAAATATAACGACTGGATCGCATCGATATGAAGTCATCGGCTTCCGTACAATCTTGGAGACATCAACAAAGTCCTCCAGCAATGTTAATCGATCATTCATCTTCAGTAAGCACATAAGTTCAAGCCAGGAATTAGTAAGAGCAAGCAATATGTCT
This sequence comes from Fusarium aywerte, assembly GCA_013186375.1. NCBI lineage: Eukaryota > Fungi > Ascomycota > Sordariomycetes > Hypocreales > Nectriaceae > Fusarium > Fusarium aywerte. The sequence continues at coordinate 130,500 of JABCQV010000326.1, forward strand.
GGTCAAGATGCAACTCGTCGCTTCACAAAAGCGATGCGCAAAGTCTACGGCGACTTTGACAGCATCGATGCTCAGAACTGGACCCCGCCTGATGATCCTGGCACTGGTGGTCACAAGGACGATATCTTTGGACAGATACGTTCGGTGTCGTCAATCTTATAACCCTCTACGAAGAAACGACAGATCGCAAGTATCTCACTCTAGCCAAGCAACTTGTTCAAACAGTACACGACATACTTGGCCGCACAAGAGATGGAGCATCTCGTCTTGCTGGTGCAACAGATGAAGAACCGCTCAAGGGTGGTTTGAGGATAGGAAAGGAAAATGCTGATGGAAGTGATGGAGATGGGCAACATCATCATTATTTGACGCTTTGGATGTTTGCGCTGAATCGTCTAGCGTGGGCTACTCAGGACAACTCATTCAACGACCTGGCCATTCAACTGGCAAAAGCAATCCATCATAAGTTCTGCTTCGAATCATCTGGAAGCTTAAGAATGGTTTGGAAGATATCCACCGCAATGCGAGAGGTTCTTGTGCCAAGCGAAGGTCATCTTCATGCTGCAACGGGTTTCGCTATTTACCGAATGCTGGAAGAGACAGCAGTAAAACTGTGTGAAAGAGATCAACAGCTCAAACAGGAGATCAGCGATTACGAATACCTTATGAATCGACGACCTTTGTCTCCCAGCAAAGACTCTCTGGATTTGGGCATGGGTTTATGGATCTCTCATTTCTATCCACATGAAGAGTGGTCAAAGAAATTCACCACTGAGGCTATGGATATAGTCCACGGTCTGCTCGATGGAAAACCCTCAGATATAAGCGGAAGGTCTTCCAAGAGGCTGGCCTTTAGAGAGTTCGGTGCGTGCTTGGGAGTGCATTGTGCCGAGCCTGATGAAGCCTTGAAAGCAAAAGTCGATGATCTAGTGAATTTCTGGGAGGAACATATTCATGAACCTGATAGACATGGGCTGGAGCCGATTTCACAGGTTATGTATGCGGCAGCGATCATTCCTGGTGGTAAGTGACCAATTCATCTTGATTTTATCTACTAACAGTTCAATTTTGTCAAGCATTTCGGAGAGGTTTCATTGCTAGCAGCGAGCCCTAGCCTTATCTGATCGGAGATACCGCCGCTTTAGACATAGAGGCGGGAAATACGTCCTGAAAATAATAATGGACTGTCTTACAGCAACTTGGCCAGTGGAGGCTGGCCCTCGTATGCGTTCCTGTTCCTGTTCTTCACGGAGCTTCACAACAGTTCATTAAGCAAGAGATCTATCGAGCGATCAATGGCCGGTATACCGGCAGTAAAAAGTTATAAAACTAAAACAAAACTAGTTCAGTGCCATACTATTGATAGTTTGCATAGGATAGTGCAAAAGATTAAAAAACATACAACAGCGGGGATTCGCTGGTCGTCACCGACCCAACTACTAATCCGCCGGTTAGTGGCTTGACTATGGGAGAGCGGACGGGATCCCGTATTTTCCACTACCTTTGGTCGTATGTACTAATAGGTGTGTTAGTATAGTATATATACCTATCGACTCATTCCATGCCTATATGGCTCCAGAAACGACTCGATATACCGACCCAAACACAACGCATTTTTACAAGTATCACCATATGAATTCTCTCTCATAGACAAACCTCCGTTTCTTTCTTTATCCTCTTTGTCTATCCTGTCACAAAACCTGACGCCATTCAGAACTGAGTGTTTCCGTCTCAACCTCCTGGCTCATTGTGAACTGCTACGATATAAGAAATGCCTTCCTTTTGTCGATCTTACCTCATACCTTATTCCTCGCGATTCTGAAAATCTAGGAAGGTCAGAAAGGTAACGTCCGGCCTGAGATTCTACTAAAGCCAACACAGCTTACCGATCGAAGTTTGGCAGACCATCTCCTGACTGTGGTGGACGTGTAGAAGAAGTGGAGATATGTTATATCGTATATGTGAGATCTCTAGAACCTCAGCTTCCAAGAAGTTTTTAGCGACGCCTAAAGGAAGTTTCAGTGCGCAGTGAGTTGGCATCATCCTTCCAATCAACAGAGTCGAAGTCCTCGGCATCATCATATTCTGAATTCCAGTCGCTGTAGATTCGCCTTGCTGAAATTCATTTTCTTAGAGAAAGCCTCAGGGTATTCTTCAACGTACTAGTACCATATTCGCTTTCGTAGCCCCTTTCGAGTTCATGCGCTCCATCGGTCTCGCAGCCTTCGCGAGTCACATAATCATCGGAGCCTCTACCATCATTGATATCAGGTTCTTGGTCATCAGAATCGTGGTTTTCGGCATCACGGCAGTTGCTTTGCTAGGCTTGATGGCTAGCCATGCCGATAGAAGCTAGAAGCCGCGGTGCCGGTAGCTTAGGCAGCACACTGATTTCGGCTTGCCAGGAACCTACGCGACGACCTATCCGGGCGCAAGAATCTTTGATAAAGAACCATGACAAATAAACAGTATCGCTACTGCAAAGTACAAATGGCTTGTCGTTCGCGACCCAGCTCAGACTATGATCGTATTCAAGTCCATCGACAGCACTAGAACGAAATGGATTCTGCAACTTTGTGTCCAGAGACTCCGTCCCTTTCCTTACCACCTTCGGCTTCAGTCCAGTCACAGGTCAGGCAAGATTCCCCAACTCCCTTCTACCAATGTCAACTGACCGTTTCATCTAACGAGTTCACCCGGTTCAAGACCGCCCCTGCGAGTATAATTCCACAAATTCTATGTATTGAGTGTCAGGATTGGAGTTTGCACTTGAAGCCTACTTAGGACGAATGGTATCTCGGCAATACGCATACCAATTAGGCGAAGTAGTAATTCCTTGCCAATTCCGTACAAGGACTGCTAAGGGCAACGCTTGCAAACATTTCTAGCTAGGCTTAATAAGATCATATATACTTCTCTTCTTTAATGACGGTTTAGTCATGAGTTCGTATGGGTCTGCAATGCAGCCCCTGAAAGAATAACGCATAGGATATAGGATAGTAAAATGTGAAATCGGGCTCGAAGGAACTACTGAAATGTACGACATCGATATTCTTGTGATAGATCAAGGATAGGAACTGGGGTCATGTGGTATAAAGATACGTGGCCACTCAGTGTACTCGCCTGTGCCGTTCCAGGGGACCATCGTTTGGTAATTTGATTTACAAGAAGCTGAGGAACATCTATTTTATAATTGCTTGAAGCGGAAAGGAGGCTATGGCCTAGAGTCTCCCATTGTTAACATCCCGAAGGCTTGCCACAGTACGGCTTCTCGGTTATCTGACACTGCATGCATCATAGATTGTTAAGTCTGCCAGCCGAATGGTCAACTATGATATCCCAGACCTAATTCACAAAGGGTTTGACAATAAGAATCAAGTCATACCAGTGGCAGTATCTGGTCTGCAAATACACTGACAGTCGTTAACGGCCCTTGGCAGTGTCTGCCAGCTGCCAGTGCCAACTTAACGTTCTTTAAAATCGAGGGCACGCGTTAGGGTATTACGCGCTTTTCGAATTTTGCCCTATCCTTCTACCCCTCTTCTCTTTCTTTCCTTGCTCTTCCTCTCTTATTTTCTTTCATCTACATCGCATCGCACACAGCTCAGCACAGCTCAGCACAGCACGTCATAACACAGCACAATACCTCTTTACGATATAGTAAAGAGACGAAGAAAAAGAAGAAGAAGACATAAGCGACATCATATCTGAGAAAGGGTTCGTTTTTATTCCTATGCTCTCTATCGCGTCTGCCCCTCTCCTCCCAGGGCTATGATACACATCTGCCTCTGCTACGTTGTTTTTCTTTCAACGAGCATTCTTTATTCTTGCAGCCGCTGACAATCCGACCAGGTTTCTACAGATGCCGAGCAGATCAGGCTTGTTGGCATTGCCGTCAGTGCGGCCATGGAAGAATATCGACTTGGTGGAAAGGACGAAGGTGATGATGGCCGCCGTGGTGGACGTGGTGGTCGTGGCCGAGGAGGCCATGGTCGAAAGCGTTGTGACATCGTATGTTGATCGGGCTACCTATCTCGCTTCAAAAATGCTAACAAATACTGTTCAGGGTGGTGGAGATCATCCAAGGCACCGCTGTCCGAGATGTTGGCATGTATGTTCACCCTTCCACTCGCTTTATCTTTTAAGATACTAATAATGGCTTTGCAGTGTCGCGCGCTTGATCATAGCAGACACAACTGCCCCAACGGGGGTCAGCGTCGAGTCCGCAAACAGGCGCACCGCGCTCTTTCTACCTCCGCCGAAGTTCCTGCACTCCCTGCTGCTACAGAGCAGCAAACTCTCCCTCCTCCTCCCCCCTCTCCCACTGTAGCCCCTCCTGAGCTGCCAGCCGGATGGCAAGAGATCTTTGACCATGCCAGTCAGAGATCTTATTACGCTGAGCTCGCTACCGGCCGCACCCAGTGGGAGTATCCCCGCGCCCTTCCTCCTCCCCCTCCTCCTCAAGCTCCCGCCGTCGCTCTTCAGCAGCAACAGCAGGAGCAACAACAATAACAAAACCAGCAGAAGTAACAGTGACTGCAACAACGCCAACAGCAGGAGTCTCGGCCTAAGCCTGCTGTCACTGTCACTGTCACTCTCACTCCCGGCCCAACCAAGCCCCTTTAGAGTTGGATGAAGGTTCGAGATGTTTGTTACACTGGCTTTTCTTTTCTTTTTATCTTTCGCGTCACTGCAAGGTATGCAAGCACTTGATTTCATATGTTCGTCTTCTTTCTAACTCTTGGTGCTTTACGATGCCACAATGTCGATTCTTGTATTC